>JAMKCH010020119.1:0-125250 GCA_023653785.1 Ophioderma brevispina | reverse complement strand
CATCAAACGAGCCAGTGTTTCGAAGTGATCTGAAACCTTCACCTTCTATGGAGCCCACCTTACTCATATAAACAAAGCCACAAAAGAGTCCTATATCCCAATATTGAGAATTGCATCCCTGAAGGGTCATTTGGGTTGGACTACACCAATCATGATTCTCATTATATTACCATAACCTAATAATATGTTCACTACCATTTATTCGGATTCGGGTCTGTTAATTCAACAGCTGCATCAGAAATTAGTTTTTTGGCTATAACATAAGTGAATAATTTAGAATTGTGTCAAGCTAGAATTTATGCCCTGTTATAGTGTTAATAGGCAGCAGAAAAAAATTAAGACCAACCTGGAAATACATCAGTGAATCCATCTGATGTAAGTTCTACCAAGCAAGTCTCCCCATCATTTTGGCCACTGTAGTTCTAAAATCAGTGAAAGTAACATACATGTAGGAAGTCAGTTTTTGCCTAACTTGGTAGTGTGTTACAATGATCAGCAGTGAAATTTGACCCAACAGAACTGCCATTCAGTAGTAAAAATAGAGGGAAAAACCAGGACTTTGGCAAGCATAAGAGCGGTATTTGAAAGAGAAAAATGCTTCCACTTTAGGAAATGAGCCAATACGCTTTGCTACTTGAAAAGACACAAATTTCAAACATGATCATGCCTATGACTGGAATGGGTCAAACAAAATACCTAAATATTTATACATCTACTCTCTCTCTCAAAGGCCATTTTCATAAACGAGAGCATCACGGATCTGTGGCTTACTCCAGAGGTGTGGTGTTGAGTTGTGAATGAGGGGAACCACTAATAGGTACAAGCACCAAATGGCATGCTAAGTGATAATTCCCATATCCTAACGCCCGTAACTGCATTATTCCACTTTTCAAAATCACGGAGCAGACCCGTACGTGTTTTAAGGGAGAAATTGCGCCTAGATCACAAGAAAAATAATGCTACCTCCTTTCGTCGGTAATCGTCAGGTAGGTAGTCTTTTCCGAGAGGATGTAGGGAATAGGCCTATAGCCAGTGCAATGTGTTCAGGGTTAAGGCCAAACAAATTAATCAGTTTGTTTCAGTAGGTAGTCCAAAAACCTAAAGTAAAAAGCACTTTTTATTTTTAATAAAATAGAAAAAACCTAAATGTTAAAAAAAAAGGGTTTTCTCAGAAATGGCTTCAAAATTGGCTATAATGGAAAGTCAAAGACAGTTGCAAATCATACTGATTGTCCAATTATTAGTTTATAAAACAAAAAAATATTGATTTGGCATCACTTAGATATAAAATTTAACTGTTCATATCTTTTTGCATTTTATCGAAAATGCAAATCCTCAGTAAATAAATAAAAAAAAACCAACAAAATGGCTCCAAATTAAATGCAGTGGCCTACTACGGGCAACAACTTGAATCCCCTGCTGACGCCACACTACATCAACCACTGGCTCCACCACCCATCACCCAACCCATGGGATCCTGTATCCATTCAATTTACCAGACTCAACCCCACCAAGAAAAGATTTCAGTAGCTGCCCACACTGCATTGCTTCCAATGGAGGTTTTTGTACAGGTACTGATGTGACACGTAGTCTGAAACATGGCTAAATAGAAGTACTGATCACAAACTGGATTTAAGGAGTGTTTCATCTCTAACGATTCACATGGCTACCTATACAAATATCTCCATTTGAAGCAAAATCCTTAAAAATACATTAAAAGGGGGGGGGGGGAAGCTACTGTATCTTCTCTTACCCACCATCAAAACCAACAAACCCACCACACCATGGAATACTGACTTTGTCCTTGTCAACCACTGATTTCAGTACTCATCAACCAGGGACTAGCAAAACGCACAAGACTAATAATATAGAGTTAAAAAAATAAATAATTTTTTGCACAATTTATTGCTTAAGGTGGTAGCAGGGAAAGAAACGGATTAAACAGTAAATTTAGATGACATGAGGATTAGGAAGGCTTGTGTATGGCCCAGGCCAGGGATATTAATAACAAATGATTTCAGTACCATTGGCCTTTTTCTCAACTTTATTACCCAACTTTGAAGAAAAATGAATTTTCTTCATTTGACATCTTCCCATTTTTCATTTCCAGAAATTGTAGAAGCAAAACAACATCCTCTGTTGACCTGACCTGATATATGGTCAGAGTATTAAACCCTGATCTATGGTATGAAGCTAAATTGCAGTTAATAGGCCATTCCCCTTCCTGTCAGCCACCACCCCTCACCACCAAATAAAACCATTTATTTAGGAAAACTTCCCCACTTGTCAACCACCATTTAGGAAAACTTCCCACCTGTCCACCACAGATCAGGAAAAAGTATTATTCACTGAGCCCGTCAAACCGATAGTACTATAAAATTTTGTAAGTACACTGTCTCCTGCAAGATTTTTTTTTTCAATTTGGGTTCTCTGCTTTCTTAATAAAACCTTACCGGGGGGGGGGGGGGGGGCTGATTTCAGGCCAACAAAATGGGGTCTCCGAAACTAGGTATTCAGAAACTTTTAGAAAATAAGCAGCGAACTCTACCTTAATTTTCATGCTACTTTTTGAGGAGTTTGGAAAGAAAATTTGGTTAGAATTATGGCTTTGGACATGAAAAGGTCGGTCTTCTGGAAATCAAATGGTCCTAAATGGGAGTCCTGGAACTGAAAAAAGAGCTGAAAATGAGTGTCTTATAGACGGCACATAACCATACTTCCTCCCAAGGTGAGAACCCCCTCCCAAACCTGTACATTTAATGGTTTGCTGTCATTACCCACCATTTGTAAACATTTTAATTGGTATGTACCACATTTTGACATTAACAGTTAAGTCCAAGGTGACAACACACAAAACACACGCACAAATGCTAAACACACAACAAATGCACACATACACACAGTTCATAAAAATTATGAAGTGGCATTCAAAAGGAATAGAATCATTTTTTAGTGTCTACAAAGAAAACTTTCTAAATTTTAGAGGTAACATACTCCATGTGTGACAAAATCATATGTTATTGCACTACCTCTTACCTATACTAGGTAAAAATTACTAGGGTGTTGCTATATGAAAGAATGCAGAGTGGAAGGGTCTGACCCTGCAAGGCCTTAATCCCAAAACAAACATCCAGGCCAAAACATAAGCAAATGGGGTGTATATTATTACAATGACCGTACTGACCTTGATGTCCAAAAAACGGTTCCCTGTTTTTGGTAGAGACCCAGTAAACAATGCATGCAAAGAGGGCCGACAACTACAGGGGAACCAAGAGTATGGACTTATAATGGATTTTTAGTCTACAAGTAACAAGTGTTACAAGTGTAACACTTCTGTGCGTTCTTGATAGTTATGCCCTGTTTCTTGCGTGTTAATGGATTCCAAGGGGGTGAGCGTCTTTGGCCCTATAGACCTTCCCTGACTCCTCCTATCACGTGGTTGTTTAACTGGGTAGTAATTGGAAATAAAGTTTGATGAACATATGATCTGTCACCCAGCATTCTCATATAGACTTACTTTGTAAGCCAAAAGAGAATTATTATCGAGTATTTAAATTATGACCACTGCCAAACAGATGAGCTCATTTTAATTAGGGTAAGCTTGACTGATGATCGTCCAGGTTAGAATAATCTCATTTGTAAAGTAACTGATCAAGTGAATGGATTATATGGTAAAAAAAAAAAAATAAAAAAAAATAATAAGGTTGTTTTCAATACATAAACACTCGCAGGTTACGTGGGGGAATATTTAATAAATAACCAACGGGTCCAGGATTGATCCTTGAGGGATTCCAACATCAACATTCATGAAATTAAACAGATTTCGATCTACTACTCAGATAAAAATGTGATTTTTTAAAACACTTACCAGTGCTACAATTATATCTTGGTGAGATGGATTTAAGCCAGTCATCTGAAAGGGATGCCTGATTTAAAGATACAAAGTTTCATCTTGATAGATGGAAACTTCACTCCAAAACCCCATCTGTAAAGTTTCGCGCCGATATTTCAATCCGTTTTGAATGTGAGGGCTCAAACGTAATTTTGTTATCCCCATAGAGTCTGGGTAAAATTTTAATCTTGGTCGACCAAAAATGGGCACATTTTCGCTTCATAACTTCCAAACCAAAATCTTTGGCTCTAAGATTTCAAAGGGTAAATGGAAAAATAGTAGCGTTCTTCTGATACCAAGATGTTTGAACACTTCCTGTAATCTGGGGCTTCTGGGGACGAGGTTATTAAAAGGCCGCGATCGGGCCATGGACCTTTAACATCATCCAAATTAGTTTTTATTTTGTAATCCGTAAATCTAATGTTCATGTAAGAGTGTTGTTCTAAAACTGATCACAGATGTCGCTGCAAGAATGTAAAATTTAGATTCTTTCAGTTTCCTTTATAGTTTACTTACATGTACTTACCCAGTCCCCTCCAACAACAGCCACTCTACGATTGTGTAACTATCCCACCACCACTCAATGATCATCATTTGTTGCTTGTAGAGTGGTGGTTTTTGTCACTAACATTGCAAAAAAAGAAAGGAAGAAAACACTAAAAAAAAATTAGGTCCTTTGCCATATGCATACAATTAAGCTTAGTATATAGAGGCCTCACAACTCATGTAGGTTTCACACCCCCCCCCCCCCCCCCCCTCCCCCCCCCCCCCCCCCCTATTCAGCCTCTAGCACTTTGTAGCAACAGTCATGTCACCAAAAATTGGCTGCTAAATAACACAAACCCAGCAATATCTTGTACAACAGAAAATAGAAAGGCCAATCTAAATTGGATGTGATAGTTCATACCATGTACAAATATTTCTTCCATTCAATTCTCAAATGCCATGTGTTGATCATCACTCAAGGAATTATGGGGTTACAGCTTAAATGCAGAAGTCAAACTGTATAGTCCATCTGGACAATATTGCTAAAATGCCAGTGCTGAAATGCTACATTTGTATTAGAAAGGTCATGTGTCATCCGGTGTCTGGTATGTCCTGTAACTCACATGACTGATGCGGCATGTGACGGCTACAGACATCACAAATAAACAATAAAGTTAAAATAATAAAACAATCAAGGTTTATTTTAACTCTAAAACAAGGCACAGTGCAAAAATGCATAGAGATTAATAAAAAGGCTGACTTCAGAGATTTTGAAATGTTTTTTTGTGTATATATAAAGTATGTCAACAAGAATACAATGCCATGAATCAGAGTTTTTGTTTGCAGTAAACAACATTTAATGTACAGTATAACATTAACAGTGCCACCGTGGACATAAAACAAAATTCTGGATCCAGAATTTTAAACAAAAGATGTATTTTCTCTACTGAAGGACTGCATTGAATTTAAATAGCTATTCACCACAGTGCTAATTAAATATGGACAAGCAGTATGTACTTTTATGACAATGTTAAGGGCGTACCCAAGGTCAGAAAGTAACCTCCCGGGTTCATAAAACAAAATTCACAATGACTATTTGTAAGAAGATTGACTTGTCAAGATGTAAATCAATAATGATTTTCATATTTCTGATTGAATCCACTCACAAAATACGCAAAATGGTAACATGCACAAAAATTATATATTTCTTACCTATTAAAAACACACCATGCACATAAATAATTATTTAAAAGTTCAAAGTCTGTTTGGGTGCGCAACAGTCTCTGTAGAATCAGGTCAACATAATCTTGGCTACACAATTCTTTCTAGTACAGTTCAGCTAGTTTCACGTTATCGCCAAAAGGCTTTTTCGCTAGACCGGCCGATTAATTTGAAAGCGTACCACTTGGAGGAAACACTGGAAAGTAAGTCCTGCCAGCTTAGTATTATAATAGTCCAACAGGTACTCAGTGCATTTAAAGATGAACGTCACTGGTACCAGAAGAACTCTTTGCATTGAACCAGAATATTCCACTAGCCCCATGGAAATTTAAGGGGGGTAATGTCAAGAAAGGAAAAAAAATAATTATTTGGTGCCAACTGTGTAACAAAGATCCCCCCTAAATCAAGTTCCCTTGGGGCTAGTGGAAATATTCTGGTTCAATTGCATAGTCCAATTGTATGTTTAAATTACTTTTTATCCCATCTCCCAAGATAAATGATTTTTGAGAAATCCTTGACACCGCAATGACATATGTTAAAATCACTTAGCAGTAATTGCGTTAGGCTAGAAACATCGGTTTTTTAAGCTTTAGGATAATTTACAATCCTCTTCTATTTTATTATCAATTAGAAAGTAAGTACTTGAATTTTCACGAATAATTGTGGAGTTAGAGATAAAAAGCTCATTTACTTTTTGAGATATGAATTTTTAATGCGAAAAAATTAAATTTCGCAGCTTGAAATATACAATTATAAAATACATAAGAAATGAATAGGAAATTTCCATTTCGAAGTTACATATTCGACATAACTTTTGAACGGAAACTCTGATTGATGTCAAACAAAAGCAATAGACAGGTAATATTGTCGTCAATTTTAATTTGAATATTAAGTTTAGCCCTCCTAAGGGGGAATTCCAACCTTAAATTCAAAATGCTAATAGTGTTATACAGTTGGCTTAATCGGAACCAGACTTCGTCAGAATAACCCCTGACCAAAGTGCCACACAGGGTGTTGACAGGTTGGGGTCAAAGGTCACGAGGGGTCATTACAGGTCAGTCGCGCTTAACCCTCTTTTGCTGTTTCTGCCACAATCAATTGCTATATCAATAGACTTGGTCAGAAGACCGCTGCGGTAAGCCGTCAATTTGGGGTACTTACATATTGGAAGGTCAAAGGTCTGCAGGGTCATTACAGGTCATGTCGCTCTTACCCTCTTTTTGTGTTTCTGCCACAAAATCAATTGCTATAATCACTAGACTGGTCAGAAGAAACCCCTGACCTTGGTCCAGACCAGATGTTCACAAATGTGGTTTAAAGGTCACGCCAGGGGTCATTACAAGTCATGTCGCGCTAACCCCCTTTTGCGGTTTGGCACAAATCAATTGCTATAATCACCAGTCTTGGAGAAAAACCGCGGATGCCAAAGCCCCATATGGGTGTTCACATATTAGGATCAAAGGTCACGCAGGGCGTCATTTACAGGTCATGTTTGCTCTACCCTCCTTTTTGGTGTTTCTGCCACACATCAAGTTGCTAGAATCACCTAGACCGTGGTCAGAATAACTGCTGACCCAAGGGGGAGACAGATTGGGGTCAAAGGTCATGTGGGCCAATTAAAGGGGCATTCTTGAAAATCTATAAATTCCTGTAGCACACAAAATCACTTGCTATAATCATAGGGTGGCCAGAAGAACAATTACCCCTAAGGCCCGTATGTGGTGTATACAGCCTGGGGTCAAAGTCGTCAGGGGTCAGGCAAATTGCCACCGCATGATAATTTTTTTACTCGTGCTTTGAAAGCACAATCGATGCTTAGTTCATTTTTTCTTACTCTTCATTGTTCTTTTCCTTATTTTTCCTCTTGCACATTTTTTTTTCTTTTTGTGATTTGCTCAATCTATTGTGCCATTTCCTTGGAGCGGTGCCCCGCTCCCGCACTTTCTGGGACCCTGAGTACACCATGGAATAGTGTGTTTTCAGCTTGCTCAGTACAACCCTCAGACACACAAGGACAGGAATGGCGTTGAAATCAATTACTGATTAGGCCAAGGGAATTGGATTGTTAGTTTCCGGTTGACTGTTTATTCCGAAAAAGGACGAGGTCACTATTTCATTATTCAGTATTGTACCCAAATCCACAATTAATTTAAGAAGAATATTCTCATAAGTAAGCTCACCCCACTTATACTACACATTCTGTTCGAAATGCATCTAAAATGAATTTAGGCCTTTTTTGGGGTGGAGATGATGAGGAACAGGCATTTTTGGACATGGATGATGCACTGATGGGGACTGTATGACTCATGATTGTACAATTGATTGTACAGAGGGCTGTAGCCAGGGGGATGCGGTGGACAAGTGCGTACACACCCCCTAAAAAAAACGGCAATCTGCTTATCGTGCTGAAGTTTGCCGCTTTTTACTTCAAACAGTAAGGCGTATCACTACAATAGTAAGCTAGTAGCTGAGAGAGTAGGGCCAGCCATACATTCCCTTCCCCCCTCCACCCAAGTTGGAAGTGACTTGATGTAAGTCTGGATTAAGACCCCCTTCCCATTTTCCGATCGTGTTTGGGATTTTTTTTTTCCCCCCCAAAACCCCAAAGACCCCCATTTTTTAAGAAAATTTTACACTGTCATCCAAAGACCCCTTTTTGTGTCGCCTGAACGAATGTTAATGGAGGCACATACAGTCCCAAATCTCTGTGTGTCCGTACATTATGTCCGTATGTCCGTATGTATGACTCAGTTACACCTTTTTAAAAAATGCTCTGCAGGCTAAACGCTACCCAATTTTACTTCAAACTTGATAGGATGATAGAGTGAGGTGCCGCAATTATGTGTAGCTTTTGGCTGCATGATTTGCATATTCTTGAATTTTAATTAGCTGATTTCCATATTGGTAAGGACATTTCGGTTAACCTTTTTTGAATGCTCTGCTGGCTAAACGCTAATCCCGATTTACTTCACACTGGTAGGGTGATAGAGTGAGGGGCCAGAATATTATGATATGGCGTTTGGCTGCATATTTGCAGATTCATCCAATATTAATTAGCTATATTGGCCGTCAAAATGATAACCCTTAACCCGCAAGGATTGGTGCAAGTTATCTGGAGTTCCGAAAGGTGTATAATGATGTAACTATGGTGGAAGGAAGCGGGTTTAAGAGTTCTCGACCTGATTTAGATGTTGGGCATATTCGGACAATTACATATGCAAATGAGCTAATGAAAATGCATCCGCGCAATCGCTATATTTTTGAAACGGTACATCGGATAGCAAAATTCCTTCACTGCACGGAAATCCATTATGGTGCGCATCTTCTTGCCATTTGGAAATAGTTCATCATACACGCGGCTTAGATGCAAATGAGATAATTAAAATATGACAGCATTCAAGATCTGACTTGCATTTGGCGGACACGGGTGTGAAAAATTATTTAGATGTGAAAAACAACTAAAAAGATTGGTCAATGTAAAGTTTTTCTAGGATAAAATTGAATTTAAAAAATTTTTGATTTTGGCCCTTAAAAATGGTGAAAATCACACTTTTTGAGATATAATCCATATTTTGGCCAATTTTGGCCAAAATTTGGCAATTTTTGAGTGAAAAAAATTAAAAATGTTCATAATTGTCTTTACAAATTTATCAACAACAAAAAAATAAGCCTCTTTTTTTTTTTTTTTTTTTTTTGTTCTTTTTTAATTTAATGTTAAATTATTCACCTATCTTTACAATAAAATAGTTTGCATGTTCAAACTACCTCCTGTTTTTGGTTAGAGCTTCTTGCAATTGTATGATTGAGTGACAAAATTGTACGCAAAATTTTAGGGTTTTCGTCAATTTCGTTTTCGGATTTCAAATGACCATAATTTCCCAAAGTCTACCCTAGAGATATAATTTGGGTGTCATTTTGTCAGAAATGCAATAGGCAAACATAAGGTAGTAAGTTTGAACAAAATGCTCTTTTACTAAGACAAATTATAATGAACAAATGTTACCCTAACCCCTTAATTTTCTGCATGCTTGAACAAATTTATTTTCGATTTGAATAAAAAAATTTCAAACTCACAAAATCCAGGGATTAGGGGATTTAAATTACTTTTTTGGCCAACCCACCGTCCCCCTACACAGTTATATTTATTTAGACCTAGTATTCCTCATTTTTGAGTTTGCATTTTTTATCATCCTTTTTCCTTCCAGCAATAGGTTGTTTAAATGACAAAAGCATCATTTCAAACCAAACCACTAAAATACCAGCAGATACTAGCTGACTTAGGATCAGACGAATTAATACAGTTTGTATTTAAAAACATATTCCAATGGAAGAATACCTTAGTATGTTTCCTATGGTTATACTTTTTACAGGTTCAGTAAAAGTACTGTTCCTTCCTAGTTAAGCATGTTGTCTCCTTTTTCCCATTCGGATATCATGGAGGTTTGTAAGTTTGAGGTGTAGCATTTGGGGGGGTGGGGTAATTTTGCATTTCGAATGCCAGCTTCGTTCCCCAGAATTTCACCCCCAGAAAAAGTTGTTTTCCGGTCAATTCTTGAAGCGTTCTTTTTTACTCATTTTGTCCTCCAAACGCCCGTCAGATCTTGAACGCTGTCATATGAGTAATTGCTGAATGCTAAAATGGTGCAAGTGGATATGCGAAATTCCTTTGATACATGCAAAATATTATACCATACATCTTGTGGGTGTGATCATAGGGAGGGGGAAGGGTGGGGTGTTGGGTAGGGGCAGGGTGGGGTGTGGGAGGCTGGGGTTTGGCGTTGTGGGAGGGAAGGGTGGGGTGTTGGGAGGATGGAAGGGTGGGGGGGTGGAGAGGAGGCAGGGTGGGGTGTTGGAGAGGAGGCAGGTGAGTCGGTTGGGAGGGAGGGCAGTCTGTCTGGGGGCGGGGGTGGGGAGGGTGGGCAGGGTGGGGGGGTACGGTTGTGGAGACCGGTGTTAGTGCGCTGAGGGGGGTGCGTCGGGGAGGGAGTGGGGAGGGCGGGGAGGGATGGGGTTGACCGTCGGGAAAGGGCGGGTGGTGTGCATCTGTGGTGGGGATTGGGGGGTGGGTGGTTGGGGTAGGGTGATCGGGGAAGGTGTGGGGTGGGCGGGAGGGGCGGGGAGACTTCATGTGACCTGGTGACCTTGTGTGCCTTGGTGATTTCTTGTGATCTTGATGACCTCGATGGACCTTGGTGACATCGTGTGACCTTGGTGACCTCGTGTGACCTGGTGACCTTTGTGGACCTTTGTGACCCCATGTGAACTTTGTGGCCCCACATGTGACCTTTGTGACCCCAGGGTTGACCTTTGTGAACCCATGTGACCTTTGTGAACCCCATATGACCTTTGTGACCCCAATGCCCTTTGTGACCCCTTGTGACCTTTGGACCCCATGTGACTTTGTGACCCCATATGACCTTTGTGACACCACATGACCTTTGTGAACCCTTGTGGACATTGGACCCCATGTGACCTTTGCTGGACCCCATAGTGACCTTTTTGACCACATGGACCCTTGTGACTCATCACTTTGGTCCATTCACAAATCTGTGTGCGGGGGTAGGGTCAGGATGGGATGCAAAGGGGAGAGGTTGGGGGTGAGGGAGGGTGATCGGGGGGGAAGGGTTTGCGTCGTGGAGGGGGTGTGCGTCGGGGGGCCGGGTGCATTAGGGAAGGGTGGGGTGGGGCGGGGTGGGGGTACCTCGTGACCTTGGTGAAATCATGTGACCTTGGTGACCTCATGGAACCTTGGTGACCTCATGTCCCTGGTGACCTATGTGACCTTGTGATCACATGTGACCTTTGTAACACTATCTCCAGTGCATTTTTTCTTTATAATATATCATTTGCCAAACTTTCATGATAAAGCAAGTGATCGCGTAACCAGTCGGACACTTGCGGTTCAGAACCGCCTTGTTTTTTTAAGTCCTCTGTCACCGAATACCCCTGGGTTTGGGAGCACTTTAGCCTTACACACAGGTCTAATACATTTCATATGTGAGTCCTCTTCACACCCCCGGGGCACCCCCCGCCATATCCCTGATCTAAAAAACTGCCTACTCTCACATTCATTTCATACTGACCATCATCGCTTGATTTGAAAGAAATGGGTATGACCAAGTCCACCTTTTAACCCTTGTAATCAGGTCTTTTAGTAGTGTGTGTAATTAACCAGCGAACGAACGCAAACAAGGTATGCATGTTGCAAGGTAGCCGATTTTCAGCAGTCTCGTGTTACACAAATGAGCCGTCTGGAAATGCTATTTACTTGTTTTTCCTTTTTGTCTGCGTGCTGTCTCGAAAAATGTTTTAAATTTGTTGGCCTGCATTTCAACATAAATTACCAAATAATGAAGCCGCCCATGACGTCCTTGCTATGTCGTTCACTCCGTGTTCCCACCTCACTCAGACATCGCCAAGAACTTCCATAAAAATCAATGTAAACACCACGCTGCACATGCAGTTTGTCACAAGTAGCCTACGCATGACTATGCTATTCGGGATATAGCATTGGATATAGCGCAGTCGAAGAAGGGCTCGATCGTACTTAGGCTATTTTTGTAGACTATCCGCAGTCGCGGCAGTCCATCAACTGATTAATACCTTTCACCTACAAATTTTCTCGCCTCGTTCAGATTTTGTAGAGAGACTAGACAATCACTGAAAGTCTTGGAACTTGCAAATTGGTGGCCCATTTTTCCCATTTTTTCTACTGAATATGACTTCAATATTGGAATTTCAGCAGGTAAATGTGAAAAAATGAAAATCTTGAAAATGACTTAATTGACGCGGGGCCGTTTTCAGAACGCGGGCGGTCAACCGGAAACTAACATCCAATAGACCATTAACATCCTACATCACTTCTTTTGTTGACTGCCAATCCATTCCTGCCAATCGTTATGGCCATAGTATTTAAAACTCTAACAGATTACAATTGATTGCCCAGTGTGTAACAGTCAGGCCGACCAGTCCAGATACATGCCCGAACATTGTTTACAAACATTGCTGTTAACTGTCTTTATATTGGCCTTACTTTCATTTGACAGGAGCTACTTGAATACAAGACTGTTAATTACTGGACCAATGTATCAAGTGCAAATTGTTGGTGTGCACCTCTTGAGCCAAAACCCTAAACACATTCATGATTGACCTCCCATTCAAATAGTTTATCACCAATAAAGGCAATATTGATTGGGGTGAGTAACTACTCCTTGACATCTGCCTTTGTTCTCATGTCAGCATGCAACAATAACACGAAACTTTCTCAATCTTTGTGCATCATTTCCAATTTCTCTTGATTTTGTTGATAATGAGCATGAAAAAATGTTTTCTAAGGATGCATTGCATTATGTGGTATCTTGTCTATGTGATTCTAGGTAAGTCAGGCTCATATTTATTGTATTTAGGAAGACTGAGTCATGTAAACAAATGGCATCTGGTGTCTACACTGCTAATGGGGAGATGTATAGAGTGGTTTTCAATACACCTTCCTCTGTGTTAGTGGGTTATATCCCACTACCACAGATTCGATCTGTGTAGACCCCAGTGAGAACACCACATGCACAAACTGGTGAATAAGGATCAAGCACTTAACAAGCACCTGCTGCATAACACTGTATAGAGGTAGTCCTGATGATCATGACTAGATAGTCTTAACTTTTTTATGGCTGCTGTTGTTATCATAGACTATCTAGTCATGACGAGTTGTGTGTACTGAAAGTGCCATTTAAGCCAAGATACACCGTCAGCTTCTGCTCTAACTTTACAGCTGCAAAGTGGCTTAAATATTCATTATTTGCAATAAATGTTATATTGTAGGCATTTTTGAGAGTCTTCTGCATCATGTGATAACCATTTTTCCAGATTTAAAATTCACATCAATGAAATTTTCAGGTGAAACTTACCCTTGTTGTGTCTACATTGGGCTGCTAAATTTGGCAGTCTGTGTACATGTTGACATGAACTTTTTTGGAAACAAATTGTAGCATCGGTTACAAATTGGTAAGACAATTATTCTACAGACTCTAGAGATGCTATGTATGTCAAAAGAAAATTATGTTTTCTTTTTATTTAGGAAATATACATCGCAAAACATCTCAAAACTTAAATGGCATTGGAACTCCACAGAACAGTTGTAACTTATGGCACCAAAGATTATGTCCAAATTTTAAAAGATGCCACAAGTTACAATTATTGGAACTATGTATAGAGGAGGAGCAGAATATCATAAGGGCCTTATTTAAGGAGTTCATTTACCTCCCACTACAGAAAAGGTTTGACACATTTGGTAGTAGTATGGACCCTCTACATCAATGCTAGGTAGGTACTATCAAATTGTGGTATCTCTTTTTCAATAGGGGGAAATTTAAGTTTACCAGGGGTCCAAATTTTAAAATGCCCCAAATCCTTGTTGAAATGTATGCCATATTACGGCAATGTTTTTTTAACCGGGACCCAATTGTGTACATGTGCAAAATTTGGGAGAAAATTATCTTTCTTTAGATATTGCAGTATAAAGTGAAAATGTTTACATTGGAAGCAATCCAAAGATATATATTTGAAAGTATATGCCTGGCAATGTGCAAAGTTAGTCAATGAATCTACATTATTACAGGGTTGATCAGTGGAAAGGGTGCCAGGGGGCATGGGGGGCATTGCCCCCGCCCCTAATTTTTTACTTTGCCCCCCAGTTTGCCCCCATGGTCGAAAGAAAAATGAAGGATTTGGGGCAAAATTCCGTGATTTGGGGGGCCAAAAATCAGCGATTTTTGGGGCCAAAATTGGTGAAATATTTCAAAATGTTCCAAAAAAGACAATTTATTTATTTATTTGCCCCCCCCCCCCAATATTTTCCACTCCCCCCCCCCCCACGTTTGGCCCCCAGAAAGAGAGGTCTTGGCGCCTGGCACTGGTTATAGGGTTTGCAGTACAATGAGTAAGAAATATGAATTAACTATAGTTCTATTGAAAATATGAAGTGCAGATAAAATTTTCTGACACGTTTGTATGTTCTGCAAATTACCCCAACCACCATATAACTTTGTCGGTGGCCCGCTATTCATGTGTACATACAGGGTGGTCAAAAAATGCAGTTCAATTTTCACACAAAAATCATTTTCACAATAGTTAATTGCTATGCAGATATACAGCGTAAAGGGTTGGGCGATTATTATTCTGATGATTTTGTTGGGAACATAAGCAGCAAATATCCCTTAAGTTTAAGTATTAGTTTTATGATACAGGTGTCCAAGACACACAATTCTAGCCTTTCTACTATTTCTCTGTTAAAAACATTAAAAATTGTACTATGATTAATATTCCCCCTCAGTATTTTTAATTTTTTGTAATTGAATACTTTCTTAAGTGAATCCATGTGACCTGCAATTCTTGAGACATGAGTAATCTGGCAAGAATTGGCAAATTCACTAGTACATTAGTTTTTCCAACATCTGAACAAATGTACTAAACACAGTCCCCTCCCACTTTGACACTTTGAGATTTTTTTCTACTTTAAAACACTTATATAAATGATTTTGATTTTGAACTTTCTCTAGTAGGACAAATTATCAAATAACTGGCCTTATGTATTTAACTAATATTCAATGTTTGATGTAGAAGTCTTCACTGCGTGATGTCGCAAGAAATTAGTAAGTTGAAACTAATTAGGCCTAATATCAACATAACATTATAAATTTATTAAGACTGTATTTTGAGTTTAATATCAGTAATAACATAACAAAATTAAGGAAGTCCCTTTAATTTGGTGTTGTAATTCTCTAATAAGATATCACTACAATTCAAACACACCTCCTCTCCGCCACATCCTCCCCCACCACATCACCACCCCTGACTAATTATGCTTAATGAGCTACAGTAAATTTAGATTAAGAACATAATTTCTTTTTACTACTGAAATTGAAGGTACAAAGTAGACTATTTAAAAAAAACCCAAAATGGAGTAGTCCTGACATTAGATTACAAACTACAAGCCTTTAAAGGCACACTCTGCAGCCAAGTAACACCACCAATATAAATCCCATCATAAAAAACTGGCCATATAAAAGGATTCCAAAAATGTCTATTTTGTACCACCTACGACTTTGGTTTTGGAGTTATAGGGTAAATGACCAAAAAGGTCAATCTCTCATTTGTACAAGGGGTCAACATAAAAAGTTATCTGATTATATTTAATACTTCAAATTTATTGCTGAGGTAGGTGTGGGGGGGGGGACGTGGGGTGGGGGGGGTGAGAGGAGTGGAGGTGAGGACTCTTACAAAGTATAGTTTATCAATGGAAATGTTAGCTATGGAGATAATTAGGGTCAAAGAAGGGTCAACCCATTGCTTAATGTTGCCCTATGAAAACCTATTTTTGTCCCTAATCTGTATATTGCTCTGCAGATTGGTACAAACTATTCCTTATTTGACACATAAGCTAGATGAACACTTCTTTCAATTAACCAAAAGTGGACAACTTCTGATTTGACCCCTGTACAAATAAAAATTGACCTTTTTACATTTTAGCCGTTTTTTACCCTATAACTCCCAGCCAATGTATGATTGGTCCAAACTATACATTTTTGGAATCCTTAGACTAGCGACAATTTGGCATACATTTCAACATGATATTGGAGCATTTTAAAATTGACCCTGGGTAACTTAAAATGACCCTATTGAAAAAGTGGATATACAGTTTTGAGAGTACTACCTACCTAGTTCTGCTACTAACTCCACATTTTGTCTTTAACATTGGTCATTATCGAATGTGAGTTATGCAATGAATACATAATACTTTCTCTGTCACCTACCTCAACTTTGTCCATCTCAAATCCCTCCAATTACAATATTCCCTGTTTTACAATCAAACACAACTGAGATCCTATAATAATGCGAGACATATGTGAAAAAACTTAAAGAATAGAAATTCAAATTTTGAGAAAATTGCGACTACATCACTTCTGGCCCAGTGCATGAAGAACCATAATTGGACAAGGAACAGAGGTCAGCAGACGTCACATGGGTCAACACGTGTTTACCAACAAGGATTATTTCTCCGTTTACTCCATTAGCAACTTATGTGGGTCCAGGCTAGCCTGTTTTAGTCCTCACACTTTCGTACGCTATTCGTGAAACTTTCTCAAAATTTAGAGTTGCATTTACCCAACATTTGAGACATTACCCTTCAAATTTCTCCTTTGGTGCAAATATGACTCTCCCGGTGTCCCTTAGAGTTAATTTTCTGGACTCAGTGTAGTGTTAGTTTGAGCAGTAAGAACTCACAACAATATTGCAGACACGCCGACATTTGTTTTCGTTTGATAAGCCTGACGTCACATTATGCAGCTTCTTTGCAACACAATCCACCGCGGTGCTCACAGCACAACGTAACTTCCGTGCGTTATATGTTCAACGATGGATAGCCTCATTAAGATCACACCTGTGCGCCGCAGCTGTTGAGGTTGCTATGTCGCTTACACCCCCAATTGGGCTGCTTTTGACCATAAAATAGTGCGCTCAAAGCGCTATTTTCGGCAGGACTCAGCGGAGCTGTGTTTTTTTGTCACCATAGAAACCAATGATTGGGCTACATTTTCCCCACCACTGCCGCGCGTCCACTCGCCTAACTGAATTTTTGGTAGCAACACTGGAGAACGGCTAGAGCAACAAACCTTTTGATCATCGACTGGGAGTTTGCGTGCACAAATTTGTTAAATACATACACTTCCAGTGCCGGTTTTTTACTTAGATAACAAGGATAAGAGGAATACCAGAAGAAGATCTCACAGGTTGGTGCAAGTATTGTCAGCATTTTGTTGTAATATTAGAGATTTTCTCTGAGAGGTCCTCTTTCGCCACGAGCGAATTTGACCCTTTTAGCCCATCCAGACTGAATATTTATTCAGGCGGACTGGAATGCTGAGTCTAAGGCTATCCTGATGTCCCTGGCCCCCGTTCCAATAAAACATTACGGCTCAAGTTGAATAACAAGCACATGTAACGGGCCGTGTTATATTAAGACTGGGATTCAGCTATTCCAGGTTACCGGTATGTGACCTCCTATCAAAGGTCACCTTCTTTCAGGCGGGTTGCAAACGAGTCCTTATGGAAAGGTTGTCTCTGAAAATGAGGATGTCTTAACTTTTTTTTGACAATAGTTTGAGGATTACCTATTCAAAAAGTAATTTATTATCTTAAGGAACTATTCAGCTCAATCTCTTAATTGGCTTTGGATATTTTGTTCGTCTGCAGTGTGCAAGGTCTTGGGCTCTTTGAAATGGCTTGCTCATGCTGGTAACATGAAAAGCTAAAGCCTATTGTTTAATTTCATAACTCCACATCGTTTCATGACCCAGAACAAAACAGAACCACTGAACTCCACCCTTGATGTAGAGGGTCCATACTACTACCAAAAGGTGTGCAAACTTTTCGGTTTGCGGGCCAGGTAACCGATGAGTTTGACCTGGGTCCCCAGCCTCTCCTCCAGTCGAGAATCACACCAGCTCGGTCGAACATATTGCAGAGATGTGCTCTCGTCGACCGTTCTTCAACACGCTGCTACAACTCTCCAACTTCTTGAACTCCCCAATCCCCATTACATCTTACATACATGGAATACTGGCCTGCGAGATACTTGCAAGACCTCCACCTCACTAATATACAACTAACTATGACAACTACCTCCTTGTATCATTGCAAGGAATGGGTCACCCTTAAACCGGATTCCACAGGAGTCAGTCGCTTCAACTCCCAATGCACATGGAGGCTGCGACCATCTGCGCCAGCCTGCAATGTGGTTCTCGGAAAGTTTTTTGTATTGTGCCACACCCTAGGGCTAGCTATTAATTCGACGCTCAACGGAATAAAACTGATGTTGAAGAATGTTGTGACAGAAATACTCGAATCTCCCGGTTCGCCATCACAGATGTGGATTCACATTTCTGCCTACCTTTCGCCCACCCCAGTGGATAGACTTCTCAAAGTAAAACGTGAGCTGCGCCACCGCCCAAAAACCAAAACTGCTGCCACCAACAGTCATACGCAGAAGAGGGCTTTGATACAGTTAGCTTAAATGTGAAAAATTTCTGCCAATGCGTGTATTAGAAAATCCTGCAATTTGCAGAATGATAGTGTGTAGTTTTTCTTGGTAAAATTAAAAGATAACAAAATTAAAAAAAGCAAAAAATAAAAAAAATAAAATATTTTTCCTCAAAAATTATCAAATTTGTTGGTACATGGAGAGAACCTAATACTTGTAATGTTATGTAATCTGTAGGACATGTATATTTGGAACATAACCTAAAAAATCAAGTGTAATACCTTTTATCGTTTAGATTCTGTACATATTTTTGTGTTGAAAGAGGACACTACCATGGTGCCATGGCAAAATAAAGAAAATAAAAGATGACCTTTGGAACTTGGTCTACAAATGAATTATGTAGTTGAGTCGAACATTTGAATAAAGTTGTGCACAGAATGTCCGATTTCAAAAATTCCAATGGTCTGAGTTGCTGAAGCGTCTCTCTTTCACATACAATACAAACCCACGGATGCAGACACGTATTTTCACCTGAACTGCCTAAAGGGTGGATGGAGCAAAAAGTTTCACATAATATTTCTCTGAAAAATGATGAAAGCATGCAATAATTACTCACAAGATCATTAGCCAGAGGTTGCTCTGGCTTTTTCGCTACGATAGCCCCTTACTTATCTCTTTCCTTTTAGGAGGGAGGTAGTAGGTACGCCGTGACGCATGTACGGACGTAGTTCCAATGGCTATCTTTAAAAATTTGGACATAATCGTGGGGCCATAGCTATGATAAACAAGCAGCCAAAAAAGTTAAGGAATATCTACTCTGACTCATCAGGCCTCGGTTAAGAAACGACTTGCAACGTAGTGAACAAGCTACATATCCATGTTCTATATTATGTAGGAGAACACATGCAAGTTAAGGGAATTTTAGCAGTAGTAGGGGCGCTTGCACGGCAGGTCAAAAGGTTATCTTGGCCAGACTGCCTCCAGAAAAACCCCAAGCATGCAGAGAATAAAAGGAATCACCTGTAGAAAAAGCTGAAATGTTCAGGTGAACAGGGTGAATGCATTGTAGTCTTCGCATCATGGGATGATCTGGGGGCAAACAAAAGTCCCTTCAATATAATTTACCTTCCGTGCCAGGGCCCTTACAGTCAGCCACGGTTCACGGGCTGCTTTATTTCTTTTTACAACATGAAAAACAATGTGCAGAGGGACCGTGCAGCACTGACTCATCCAGTTGGTAGAAAAACTGGGGTTCGTTTTTGGGGCTCGTAACTACTTGCAGAAATGTTGCTAAAAAGTCTACTTCATACCATAAGATCGGTTAGTGTAAAACGCCTAAGAGCATAAGACTGCATAAGCATAGGAATAACCGCGTATATTCGGAGAATAAGCGCATAAGAGCAGAAGCGCATAAGACTGCATGAGCATAAGGAATAACAGTGTGTACAGCATAAGCGATAAGAGCCAAAGATGGCATGTAAGCATAAGAGATAACCGTACTATGGAGCATAAGAGCATAAGAGTGGCTAAGAGATACCGTATTTACATAGCCATTATAATGCATAAGCGCATACACATCAGGAAAATCTGCATAAGCGCATAACTTCGTAAGAGAATAAGCGCATAACCGTAACGGAGCAATTTTATAAGCCCATCAGCCTAACAGTATAAAGAGTTACATATGGGTCATTCCACCAGGTTGGGCCCAAAACCAATTTTGAATGCCTAGGAATATAATTCAAATTTTATTTTAGATGCAAGTATTTTCAGAAGATTACTTTTATGCACAAGTGATACGTATTTATAAGGTCTAAACACATTGATACCACACAACACTGCCTTTGCTTATTTTTCAGATTTTTGTAATTAAGATAGGAAGTGACTCACAAAAAAAGAGGTTAAATTTGTGACAAAAAAAACTTGGACATTAATTGCAAATTTAGACAATTTAGGATTATTTTAATCTTTCTGTTTTGATCATTTTTTACAACAATACTGACCAACTTTTATGATTATTCATTTCTTTCCATAGTTTTCCCAAAATGCAGATGACCCATCAAAATGAAGGTGTTCCCGTAACAGGGTGGTGTCACTTTAAGTACAATTTTAGAGCATCAGAAATTTTACTTATTACCTTAAAATCATCACAAATTGATGTACAGTCACACTTGTAATACAAGTTCACAACATTTAAACCATTCACAGTGAGTGAGAGCAATTAGGTTATTTTTGTTTTAGCTGAGGATATTGTGGTTATTTGGGCGTGGTGTCCACTGTTAACGTTACCCTCCACAATTTGAACATTTTGTGTCACGGCAAAGTATGGAAGTGTCCCTACATCAAAATGTGTATCAACCAATAATTAGAAATAGTAAAAGGATTGATCAGGTACTGATCATTGTAAAGTTATATTTTAAAAACATGCATGGTGTCCACTGTTACGTCCAAACAGCAGTTCCAACTTAATCGCTTACTAAACATATAGTTTAGTATACATTTGATAAAATGATCAAAAGTCTGTTCTGTGTATGCTGTGGTAAATGAAAGTTTTTTTCAGAGATTAATGCTTAAAAGAGGTTTGAGTACAGTTGACATGAAGAGTAACATGACGTGGTGTCCATGTTATGTCCGAAAATGTCTATGGCAACTAACAACTAAGAAAATTCAAAAAAATTTAAATCGAGTTGTTCATGGGTTAAATATAATACATTTTCCACCATCATACTATCAATTTATACCCTATTAAATGCAATGGAACTGGAAATTATGTAACTTAAACAGCAATTTACATATTCCTTGTAATGTCTCAAAGTGCGGCCCAACCTGGTGGCATTTGACCCATATACATTCTAAGGGAATAGGTTAAAAAAAATGGCCTATTGACGATTTTTTTTCTCGAAAATTTTGCGAATTTGGACCCAGTTAAGGGTTTTGTGCCTTCAAAAACGGGTGATTCCTTTCTTTTTCTAAATGCAACCCACAATCTTACAAAGGATTTGTTGGCAGAAAATGGAACCAATGTCTAAGGATTTCTGAGGGGAGGGTTTTTTTGTGAAAAACAACACATTTTGGGAGGCTCATCCCGTATGCCTTGACATGTCAGTATCCCTCTCTCCCATGCTTATGGGGCGAATATGGCTCTGTAGGTATGGCAAATCGAATGCGTTTACACCACGTGCGCTAATGCTTTAGGTCCGTGGGGCTTATGCGTTTTACACTCTTATGCTCTCATGCACTAAATGCTCCGTACATACTCATTATTCTTACGCTTATGCACCCCTATGCTTTTATGCGCTTATGATACGTATATAGGTTTTTCTTATGCTTATGCACTCGTCTTCTTATGCGTCTAAGCTCTATGCGCTTATGCCTACCGAATATATACGCGGTTTATTCTATGCTTATATGCCTCTTATGTTCTTATGCGATTATATTGCTTATATACGGTTATTCTTAGCTTATGCACTCTTATGCGATTTATAATGCGATTATGGGTGGCATATATATTGGATTATTTTTATGCTTATGCACTCTTATTTCGATTATGCTCTGTATATGCGATTATGCTCGTAATGCGATTATGCCTCTTATGCGATTATGTTCCGTATACTGTTTATTTTTATACTTAATATGCTATTATGCGATTATGTTCCGTCTATATGGGTTAGTCTTATGCTCTTATATGCGATTATGAAATGCCACTCTAATGCTTATGCAGTCTTATGCGCTCATGCGCTTATGCGTTTTACACTAACCGTACCTCAGATGGTATAATTATACTTATGATATTTTGGGGGTTGAAAAAACAAGGATGCAAAGTGAAAAAAATAGGTTGAAATAATGCGGGTCTTGACACATTCAGGAGCCCCACCTCCATTTAAAGTTGACCAAATATAAAGGGATCTATCTGTAAAAAAGGCTGTGCACGTGAGCTGTATATGTTTGGAGAAAGGCGAAGACCACGCGTTCGTTCATAGTTCATACATTGCCAGTTTGAACATGAACCCCTAGACTTTAAAGCAATATTAGCAAATTTTTTTTGAAGGCGCGCCCCCAATTTTTCAACAATTGGAGGATTTTACACGGCATGCTATTGGTTGCTGGCTAGCCTAAACACTATACTGGAATGGATTAAGCTCGAAAGTGTTCTTGTGTCACAAACGAGGAATTTTGTACTAGACTAATTATATGGGGATCCCCGCTAATAATTCAACGGCTGCTGGAAACGCCTTCCAATGTTGAAATGCCGGGAAATAGCGCCATGACGTGTCTACGCTCATCCAATTAGTGTTTTAATTAGTTGCCGGCAAGTCAAGTTAGAAGTTATTTTTCGAGGTGGCACTATTTCAATCATGGACGGATCATAAACGTAGGCATTCAAGCTCTGCAGTTAGGCCCTTGAAAGTTGATGTCGAGTTTAGCGTCACCCGCGCGCGTTATGAAAATTGGGCCGCGTTTTGTGATCCTATTCAGAAAAAATTCATTATTTTGGCAAAAATTACCTTGTGGATCATTTTTTTCTTTTTCAGAGCCTTTAGTAAGCTTTTTCGGAAATTTGGGACTTGATTAACAGCCTCTGCAATAAATGTGGGACATAGTTTTAGTGGGACTTTAATCACAAAGCAACATTTCTGCTTCCATAAAGACACATATATCTGGTGAGCGATGGAACTCACAATAATGAAAATGACTAATGAAAAAAGTTGCACTCGTTATAGCTGAACAAATAAGGGTGCGCTAAACTCATATTCGACTTTTCAAGGGCCTTAAGTCCAATCTGGGATTCACCATTCTAACAAAATCGCTTATTTTGTGATAAATACCGCATTTTTTAGCATTATCGTTCGCAGGTATAGTTTCCTAGGTACATTCCCAACGTAAATGTGCAAAAATATTCAAATTTTGAAAATTGGGGGCGGCTCTTCAAAAAATGTGTCAATATTGTTTAAAGACACTATCAGATGATTTGAAAAATATTTAAAGTTGAAGGAATAGCTTCAAACGTGAAGGATAAAAGTCTGTCGAATTCTCATAAAGTTACCTTTTCCAGCTGTAGAATGACAAAAAGGAAGAAACGGCAGTGTTCCCAAGATACCGATTCTCCATTCAATACGTGTTGTAGTAAGTGTCCAGTTCGGCAATTGAATGAATAATGACTAAAACTCCTGATCCTGTCCTTAGTAGGTTGCGTCTGGCCTTATCATTTGCAGGGTAGTTAGGATACCTGTACTTGTACATACATGCAAAAATCGTATTTTTGTGATTTTTTCGATTTGCTGATTAGCAAATCCACTGATATAGTGTCTTTACACATGGCGAAAAACGCACTTGGATTTGCACTACAGACTTGTTGGGGAATCAAACAAGAGCCACGTGACGGGTGGCTTTGTTGTGCAAATCCATGCCTCTAACCATCGTACACACCAATTTTTATACGGTTATCAATTTGTGTCACGTGACCTCAGGCTCAGGACTGACTGCCTATAGTCTAGCACTAGACATGAAGTGCACTTTTAGTTTTTGCTGTTTGTGCTGTTGTTGGTCTACATCCATTTCAATTGCGGTACACTCAGTGCCAATGGCCAGTGTGTTGTGAATTCTTATTAGAAGAGTCAATGTTGATGTGGGACTAGTTTTAGGTACAGTAACATGTAACTCAGGACTTAAGGTACTGAGTTACAGACGTTGCTATTAAATGACTTAGCCATTTTTCTGAACTCAGCGAAGTTCAACTGTGCAGAAGGATAACTTATCTTTAATTTTATTTTACTACCTCAAGTACGTACCCTGCAAGCAGAGGTATCTCATGATTCATATGAGATTGTTTATGTCAATTTTCACTACCTATTTCGAGGAAAAAACAATAGACCAGTGTTGTGGAGGTCTGCGCATTATTACCTTTTCCAACCGTTTATCGTTGGTTTAATAATCGCTAGGAATCACGTGATTAGTATGCACGCCACTGGCGGCGAACTACGCTTCGGTGTTTTTGCGCCGGTGAGTTAGATTTCCTGACAAGATGCTCAGCCACACCCTTGCGGAAGATATCTATAGCCAAAAATTTGTCCGGGCCGACTCCTTCTTTTAACATAAATTGACTAGATGCCATTTAAGAAGGGGGTTTCTTGCCATGCTTCGTTTTTTATTTTTGGTGCGGTTTGTGTAAATTGCTTCGGAAGGGAAGTTTCTAGTAGTACCGATTTCTGTTGTGTGCACCTGTCACTCATTGCTCTCCCGCGATCGGAGTGGTGGTTAGTGGCCCCGTATTTCAAGTGACTAGTCCGACGATGGCTAGCCAAGAAAGAAATCACAATTTAGCCGTTCGTCATTGTTAATTAAGACAAAAAGCAAGGGTTTTTCTGAATTGTTAGGCCGATTTCAAAATTATCCGATTATTATATTAGTATAGACCTGCTCACTATTCACTTTTTGGGATAAGGCCAAAACTTTTTTTTTTTTTTACTAGTTTAGGAAGGCACGCATAAATCACTAATACCCACATATACGCGTGTATCAATTAGTTAACTTTTTTGGTTGGGCTTGGCCGGCAGCGTTTGAATATGTGTTTGGAAAAGGATTTTGTTCATCGGTGGTGACCATTTGTTTACCGTGTGTACGACCTTGAAACCTCGTCATTTATGCTTCGGTTTCATTCGCGACTTCACTTATGATGGTTGAGGAAATCGCTTCCCTCCTCTTTCCTTCTCGAATTTACAATTTGTGATATCAAATTGTAAAACAAATCGTATGTACAGTAATGTAAGCATTGCAAGGGAATTGACCAATAACGCATGATTGAGGCATATTGGCGGTATTTTTGTCCATGTAACCTTGCAAAGTTGATGTGTCATTCAATACCGTATTGTCACTTCAATACAACGAAAACTAGGGACATGAGAATCAGCTGTTCGATAATGGCCCAGTGGTCATGATAAATGGATTCGAATGTCTAGTTTACTCGGACCTAGGACTAGTTACAAGTTTACAAGGAAAACACATACGGTACAGTTAAGGAAACACAGCAGGTAAGGTTTGTTGTGACTGAATTTTCACCCCGACGATCCGACCAAGCGTTGGCAAAGACAGGTTGACCTGTTGACCACACCCGCTTGAACGCTCAGTTCGCATTTCTTACAAATTGCCCCTCTACTAATTACAATAGAGCGTGGAATCACGCGCGTAGCCTGCCTCCGTCTGCCGATGAATTAGAGCAGAGGAGCAAAAAAATATAGGGGCCTTGTACAAATAGAAATGACCTTTTGTACCATCGAAGTGGTTTATAAATAAAGCGTGGATTAAAAGCCACAACATGCAAGTTCCCTAAGCATATGTGCAGCAAGCACAAATGATTGGCAGAATATCACAGTCATGCAGAGTATTGGGTATTGTCTCATGGAGCGCAGTACAAAGTCCCCTGTGTTCCAATTCTTTAAGAATTAAGGACATTGGTATATGCCTACTAGGAAAATTCATTGCTTTCCTAAGCAGCATAAGAAATAAAAACTTTTGATTGGAATAACAGGCCCTCCCATACACAGTGGATAACTTCTCAGTTCAGTGACATGTAATGGATGATCTGACCATATGGTCTTGAGAGTAGTACCATTATGTGTAACAATGCCCAGAAACACACACAATGAGTTAACAATATGCTAATCTACCAGGGCACAGTTCAGTGGGTTGTATTGTACATGCATTGACATGAACTGATCTTGTGTGATTTAGTATCATATCATACACAAAAATCAGGGGTGTGTTTCCCTAATATAACACTTGTGAAATAAAAGCAATTGAAACTGCTGCAATAGGATTGATAAATCATGGCCTCATAGTGAAAGCTTGTTTAAGACCGTTTCCTGTAAGTTTGAATAATTGTAAATCTAGGTTGCACTGGGCTGTGGTTAAATATTTAGGATCTATTTGATTGACATAGCCAGAATGTTCCACATTGGGTGTAACAGCCATAAAAGGGGGGGGGCACTCACCATGAAATGGATATGGCTGTAAGGATAGTGTTTTCCAAACCCATGGTTAATTTCAAATAAAAAAAAAGGAGTTGATTTGTGCATGGAGTATTATTGTTGATACCTGAAATATATACTGGGTTATATATCTCTCTAATTACAAAGTGGTTCCCTATGATCTTATGTATTTACACTAACATATGAAGTACTAAAATCCTCGCTAAGCGATGATTGTCTTTTAAAAGACTATTCTTGTTTACCATTATAGCCATTTTTACCCTATAAACTCCCAAACCAATGGCAATGGATGGTACAAAACTATACATTTTTGGCATCTTAGGCGTATTTCATGTAATTATATTAAATTAAGTTACCACATACCTCAATGACTCGTTCTACGAAACATGTTGCAATTCATACATATAACAATAAATTCCAATATTTATGCCCTTGCTAAGGACCAAAAGGCTTTTGGATCAGTAAACATATGGTCCCTATTCTCTGAGAATCTTGTTACAGCCGGTGCTGGCACGTTTGTATTTCAGAAAATATGAAATTTCCGGGAAGGAAGGAAATTTATCAATTTGTTCGCCAAGATAGTCTAGGCCATTGGAAAAAACAGATATTTACACATTGTTATAAAAATAACGTACCCAAAAAGAGATAGGGACATTAATAAAGGTCAAGCAATGAAGACACTCGTACATTTGAAAAATAGTGCGCCCTCACCGTTTTCCAAAATTGATATTTTTGCATATTTTAAATACAATAGTAGCTCATGGTGGGTTTTATAAGCAATTATGTCCAAGCCTAAAAATATCTGAACTTGCACCTTTTGGGGGGTCCACACCCTTTTTTGAGCGAAGTACTACTAACCGTATCTACAAAACCGTTAAGACCTAGGAGGTTGTGCGACCACTCAAAATGTGCGCAATGGCCAAAGTAAGGATCTATCATAAGGTGTCAGGATACATTTTGTCCCCGCCGAACGAAGTTCGGGAGGGGACTAAAATGGGCTCGTCCGTGTGTCGTATGGTCCTATGCTGTCCGTATGTCCCCGATGTTGTATGTCCGTATGTCCGTATGTCGTATGTCTGTATGTCCGGTATGTGTGTGATTAGAATGTTAACCCTGGAACATTTGGTCATACTTTTTTTGGGATGAGCTAGAGTAGCCAACTTTGGTATATTGTAGGAGGGGATACCCCCCCTACTCACCATTAATCCATTCCCCCAGGGTCCTCCCCTGGGTGTCAGGGGGGTAGGGAAAAAAGTCAAGAAAAAGGTTAATATTGCACTGAAAATGCAACTTGTGTACAATTTATCTGGAGGTCCGTAAGGGCTACGATGAATTAACCTTGGGGAAAGGAAGCAGGTTGATGAGTTCTTCACCTGATTAGATTTTGGGTTTAAAATATGCCAATTAAATATCAATTGCATAATTTTTATGAAATTTGTTCCCGCAGAGGCTATGTGTACACTTTTCTTGAGTTCTGTAAGGCATCTAATGATGTAACTTGGTGGAGGAAGCGGGGCTGAGGAGTTCTCGACCTGATAAGATTTTGGTGAATTTTTTTAGTTCTGGTTGTTTTTACATGTGGGTCATTCTTTGGGTTGCCAACCTGTTACATTTCTTGGAAATTGTGAAAATATGTAAAATTCAATGTTTCTCCGCTTTCCAGACCCCGTATGAGTCCCAATTTAAAAATGTGGTTACATGTGTTTTCCAAAATAGTGTTTGCCAATTGGAGTAAATTATCATATTTTAACTAAATTTCGTGAATTTCAGATTTTGCATGAGGAATGTTAAGATTTCTTGAGTCATTTTACTAAAAGGTAACCATTTCTTTTCAAGTTATTTTTTGGCGACTGGTTATGCCAAATTAAGGGTGGACTGGTGCAGTTTTAGTTGTTACTTATTGATCGCGATATTCGGCGGGGACTATTTTACGCATGCTCGTAATACGATGCCGCCTTGTTAGATCTTAAAGCCCCCCCCCCCAACCCCCCCCCCCCCCCCCCCCCCCCCCCCCCCCCCCTCAAAGGTTTTTAAAATAATTGTCAAAACCGATTCTCAGCACTTTCACACTATACATTTTTATAATGAATTATAAGGTTTCATGGTCACGTAATATATAGTGACAACCGTGCATTTCAAGTGCCATTTTAACGGTTTCTCCACAACTAACTGACTAAATCAGTTAATGACCTTTGTAATGCCTTGATCAATTGACTACCTGCGTTCGTTTTCGTGGAGGGGGGGGGGGTAAAAATGGCCCGTCGTATATTGACTTTTATTTATTTATTTTCATTTCATAGGAAGTCGATGTCAATTAAAAGCTGCTGAAGGGTCTTAAATGATCTTAATACTAACTGTATGCATATTTAAGTGTTTGTATCTTATTTACTTATTTATTCCATTCATTTATGTATTACACATTTGTTTTTATATCATGCTGTTGTTAGCGTAATAAGCTGTCTTACTTCTTTCCCCTCTTCTTTTTCCTCCTGTAAAATCTTTTGCGCTCACACGTGCTCACTGAGGTGCATGTGTTTGTGTGGAGAGAGAGTTTGTGTTTGGTGTGTGTGTGTCCTGTCTATGTGTGAGAGTTTTGGGTGTGGGAGTTTGTGGTTGTTTGTCTTTGTCTTGGTCTTCGTGTGGCTGTGTCCTCTTTCCCATTCTGGTAGATATTTTTTAATCATTGTTTGTGCAGGGTTGTCTGGCGGTGTATTTTGTATGTATTCTCTTTACCGCCAGGCCCTATAAGTACAGGGAAAATAAAATAAATAAAAACAATTCATACAATAATATAGGTGCCATTTTTAATGTGATCGTCCACAACTACAGCAGTTATGACTTATTGACTGCACGAGCTTTGACCATTTGGGTCCTCAACTGGGAATATGCCACCATTTTGATGTTGCCTTAGCCTTTTTTTCATTTTGGGTGTCACAAATGCCCCGTGGTGCAATGAAATATTTACTTTTTTTTCCATTTTACAGGGCCTGATGTCAAGGTTTAAATGTGCTGAAGATATTTAAATATCTAATGCACTATCTGCTTCGGTTTCCCATGAAGCAGGCACAAATATAAGATTTTCCTGTCCCGCCCCCTAAAAGTTTAATCATTGTGCCCCCTTTTGTGGTTTAAATGAAAAAGTCGTCTAGTACTTTAATTTTGACGGCGCCTCACCAATGGGAAGGGGGATCACAAATGGGAGGAAAAAAGAGAAGAGAACAGAGAAAGACAAAGATGGAAAGCCAGAAAGGGAAGAGGAAAAGGAAAAGCAAGAAAGGAATGGTGAAAGGATGAGATCAAGAAAAAGAGGGAAGAGAAAAGGGAAGAGAGAAAAAGAGGAAAAGAAAAAGGGATGGGGAAAGGTAAGAGAAAGGTAGAAGAGGAAAACGGAAAAAAAAGGGGAAATTTTGTGCTCTGACCTATTTTTTAGCTTCTATATAAAATGGCAAAACCAATGACGGGGGGGGACTCTGCCCTCCCCCTGGTACCCACCCCTGTATAGACTGTCCCCCAGTCGCGGCTCTGTCTCTGGGTTTAGACGCCTTAATGGTTTAAAAGAAATGCTTATCCTCGGGCTAAACTAAAACTAATGACTTTTCAGCTTACAACCCCGGACCGCCCTCCACCAACTTGTCAATTGCACAGGGCTCCTGTATTAACACTGTATGGAGTAGGCCCGCCGATTGAAGGAGCTAGTGTAAATTCAGTCGCTTAGTGTTTTCATCACCGTGGACCCAGGGAGGGTCTAACCCCTCGTACATTAATCATCCGAGCCCACTAAGTATAGGCCACAGAATTGGGAACTCTCTTGAATCTTACCCCCTGCACTGTTATTGAGCCGTTTTTGGGTAAAATTTTTCCCAACTTTTACCCAACCGCTGGGTGCACTATGAAAACCCATGGGTAAATGTGTTTACCCAACCATGGTTTGGTTAAAAGTTACCCAACAAGGGGTAAAAAACAACCATTTGTTGGGCAAAATATTTTTACCCATGTTACTGGGTAAGTATATTTACCACCTATTGTGCGTAATTTGATCCCCTTGTTTGGGCAGTATATTGCTTTTACCCATTAATATGGGTAATATTCAAGGGTATTGGGTATTTATTTTTAACCACACATTGGGTAAATTTTAGCCACTTGTTTGGCAGTGTATTGCTTTTACCCAATTATTTTGGGTAATAATTCAGGGATTGGGTATTTATTTGACACATAATTGGGTAAAATTTTTAGCCACTTGTTGGCGTTATTGCTTTTACTCTATTTATATTGGGTAATACTCACGGGTATTGTAATATTGACTCTTTTGCAGGTAATATCACACTTGTCATGATAGATCAAATTCAATGTGGATCTTGGTACTAAGATAAGGTATTTGTTTTGTGTGTGGTATTTTGCGACATAAAGGCTGTTAGTAAATGATAAATTGGATGATTTGTGGCCCATTGTAAGTGGTCTTGCTATGAGTTTTTAAAAATATTGGGCTCGACTTGTCTTTCTCATGTCAATGCACATCAGATCAACGAGCTAGTACTGGCATGCATGCATGATGCATTCATACATGAGGGTTAATACAATGAATAGGCACATGTATGTAGTGCATGAGTGTGTCTTGAACACTGAAAATACGCACACACGAACACATAACTTATCTTTATCTATACGTTATAAAAGGGTGATCTTACCTGCAAAATCGTCAATTAGATCTTCGTCCCCCACTTCCGCACCCTCTCTGCTACTGATTCCGCCATGATAATGATGATGCCCATCAGACATGTTTAATGGTGCAAATACGTCACGTATATTTGTTTTACCCACTTATTGTAAAATCCATGCAACGCGGGAAATGACAGTAGACCCGGGAAAACCCGTACGTTTACCTAACAAGTGGTCATTTAATCCGTGCAATAAGTGCTTGTTTTTTTCCCCCCACTTTGAAGATAAATACGTGAGCGGCGGGAAACTTAAAGTAACTGGGGAAAGTACCGTGTATGTAATTAGTTGGGGAAAATTCTAATTTTCAATATAAAACATTCTCGGGAATTCTGTAGGGCCGGGGGAATATGAAGAATTAAAAATTTTGCATTGAAACTTGTTGATATCACTTTTTTTAATTATTTTCCTTCCATTTTTCTTTCGTTTCTTTCTTAGTTTTCTTTCTTTCTTTCAACCCTAGATATCATTTCAATCATTTTTAGTAGCTTCTTTGTATAGGGTTTGTGCCTATAATTGGTAAATAATTATTGATTTTACTATATTTAATTAATAATAATCATTAGTTAATTAACTATGCCTACTAGAATATAATTATATAACAAAATAAATATAAGTAATTAATAATTAATATAAATATTAAATATATATATTACAAGAATTTTAGAAAATTCATAAATTAGAATGAAGTGCTATTTAACTCATTTATGTATTTATTTTGTTTATTTAGCATTTTCATTTACATGTATATTCAAGTGTTATCAATCATCCTCAAAATTTCCCAACTTGGTTTTACCACCGTAACATTTTACCCATCGTCTAACAGTGTGGTCCCACATCTAGCTATACCTGCACTGCATATGTTGTTTGCATGCCTGCTATCGGGATAGAGATATACCGTATTTGTAAAAAAAAAAGTGGCCTGTGGCTTAATATCCCTTCTATGCATAAATTCAAATGTAAGAAAGCAAAAATACAAAACTATAATTTCAACATTTCTAGTATCTTTACAGAGTGCTCTTTAAGATGAAAAAGAATCATAATCTCTATCCCTATACTACGCGGCATATGACGCGTCCTGTCAAGTTGGGGTAATTTTAGCGCCTTTTTATGGACCATAAAAGGGGCCCCCAACTTTTTTTAGGGGGCATGAAAATCTTGGGTTTTTTATTTAAAAAAATTTTTATTTTTTATGTATTACAAATTTAGAGGACCGAGACGTCAGAGGTAGACCCAACAGTGGTTAACCACTCTACTAGGGGTATACCCTCGAAACGACCAGACTGGCTTTGGACAATCCAGGGGTTACCCACCCTACTCTTCTCGACACGACTGTGATATACAGTATGACTCTCTGTAATGGACCGACGGCTTAGGCTTCACGTCCTCTCCGAAGGACGGGATATTCCTCGGGTCCATTTGTCCAAGTCCAAATGAACCACGGATAGCGGACTTCCTATTTTTAATCAATAGTTTTGCCTGTTTCATGGTCACAGGCATACATTTATACTTTATTTTATTTAAAGACCCATCACATTCTCCTATAAAATGGAAAAGTACATTTTCACTGTACGACGGGATTTTACCCCCTCCCCGAATGAAACGAAGGAGTACATCAAAATGCTGATTATCCCATTGGAGACCGCGTTGAGACCAAATGGTCAATAGCTCTATGCATACAAAGGCCATAACTGATATAGTTGTGGCGTAATCCCCTTAAAATTACCCATGTTTATAGTGACCAACTTATCACCAAAAGACCCAGTTCTATAGTTGGTTCCGAAATTCGACCGCAGGGGGTATATGTTTGTCTTAAAATTTCGCACCATTTTCCATAGTACTCTTATCAAAATCGGCCCATTTTTGTATAGTAAATTGCAAAAATTGAAAAATAAGGACCCATTTATATATTTAGCATTGACCTAAAAGTGACCCTTTTATAGTAGCATGGTTGGAAAACGACCCATTGGTATAGTAAGGCGTGAAAATGTGACCCATATCGGCGGCACATATTTACCTAACCTTTTCCACTGATTAACCCCCCCCCCCCCCCCGGGTCATAACAACAAAATTCTCCCGCAAAATCGAGGCAGTTTGTCGACCCTCGTGTCATCGTTCATTAGCTTTTGAGGGGAAACAAATTTTGTATTGCGTAGGACTCAGCCTACGAGCATTCTACGAGCTCTCTAAACTCTCAACAAATCACAATGTGAGATTCCTTGGAAAAATCACTGATTGTTGTTTGTGTTTGGGTTGGATCCTCTGTTGGATTTTGATCTTCATTGATGATGGTTTTGATCTTATGACAACCCTAAAATAAGCTAATTGGGAATCTATACGGTAAAGTAGGGAGTTAAAACAAGCAAAATGATAATGTAGAGGCATGTGGTGGTCGTTCTTGGTGGAGAATGGGTCCGGTTTTGTTGAATTGTGAACACACACCATGCCACAACACCATTGCCAATAACAATAGTACAGGGTGATTCTGTAATGTGAAAATGCAAAAGATTGATAATGACTCTTCTGGCATGCCCGAAATTTCAGTAGGACTCCGTTTAGCTCGTTCTGTAGCGTTGGTGGAACGACAGAAAAAATAAAAATTTATACCAAATTCAAAATGAATGTTGGTGAGAAGGAATATATAATTTGTAGTAGTAGGAGAGGTTTGTTTCCTTAAGCGGCACTGCGCAACATTTTCAAAAAATTGAAATTTCGTCAATTGCTCTCAAAGGTATTCTAGCCATTGGAGAACATATATTTTACACTTAAAACTAACATACCCCAAAACATATGAGGAATTTTGCTATGAGGATAAAACATCCGGGTAATTTTTTAGGCCAACTTAAGTTTTCATAACTTTAAGAACAAATTTTGTATATTACATGACTATTTTGACTCGTACTCACTGGTATTAAACCACAAAGGTTTATAGACCGATCCAAACAGTGTGCATAGCGGTGGAAACATGCATACTCTTGTTAAACCCATTTTCCTCGTCTGCTGAATTAAATCGTTCCGTATACCCATAAGGAAGCTGATTTGGTCTTAATCATTTCGGGTGAGGGCTTTTGTATAAAGAAGCCTACAACCATTGGCATAACCAGCTTTTTTTTCAGGGTTGCTGGGGGGGGCACATATTTTCAGGGGGGGCAGCCAATATATTGAATTTGGGTTAAGTAAGTACATGGCCTATTAAATTACGCAATTTTTTCTGGGGGGGGGGAAAGATTCCCCACAGGAGGGGCAGATCCTCCCCCCCCCCCGACCCCAACCTCTGGCCACATGATGCAGCTTCAAAACTTGTGACCACTAGCTGGCACCTGCACTGAACTATTGGTCTCACTGAAAGCTGGTTCTGTGTGTTTTTGCCAGATATCAATAGTTTAGCGTGCAAGAGTGAACAGGGACACAATGACAAGGATTTGTCAACACAATGGGTGGCCCTTTCTTTGGCTGGTCATGAACGAGCACATACTAAATTGCACCCAATTATGGTGTTAATGGAATTGTATCATATTCAATCAAAATTGTGACCCTAGCAACACCACAAACAAACTACTCAAGTTGAAATAGAGCTGACTGTCGCCACCAACGGGCGGGTGTCCTGCTTGTTCCTAGGTCGGTGCCGATCTTCCGTACCTACCTCCTACAATACAATAGTGGAGATAGTAGGGTCTATCGTAGCTAAAAATCCGAAGCAACCTCGGCGAGACTCCGTTGACAAATATGTTATTGGCAATGTGTGGCATGTTGTGTTTAAAGTGACGAGTAGTAGACCACCTACCGAGAACTTTGGAAGGTTTATTGGACAACAGGTGCAGAAGACAACCTCAAACCTTGTTTGAACTTGCCCTGCTGCGTAATCGTTCCCCATAGAAAACCATGCTTTGACTTTCTGTGCGGTGCACGACAAAAACTACTATTAAATCATCATCTTATTACATAAATACAGCGTATTCGGTTATTCATACATTGTGTAAGGCATTCCAATGATGTAAAAAACCGAGGTTCCGAAAAATTGGGGCGCTTCTTTCGGAAATCTCCCTCATGTCTACCCCTTTAACATACATCGTTATCTAAAAAAGCCCATATATACTACCAGTCCGCAAGGAGCCTAGCGTTTTTTTATGACTCACTTCTGCGCTTATGGAAAAGCCGACGCCGATATTGATGGATAAGTCGATAGCATACCCAAGCAACTTGACGCAAGTCAGTTGACCTTTAATGCAACTCAATTGCTCCGACGCTCCCAGCGACATTGACGTTGGGAGCGATTGACAAAACGCTACAACGTTTTTTTTTTTACTAGCGATTTTACAGTCGCACGCTCCGACGGCAAGTATATCATAAGCATAAGGGTCCATGTAGTTAGTTATACCAAGTTTTTAAACTCCGGTTTTGTCCCCTTAACGAGGGTGGCCGGAACCCTCACTCCGCATCTTGCTGTGTGAGGAATTTCATTGGAGCAAAAGATAATTGGACCGTATTCCCTTCCTGACGTCAATCACAGTTTTTCGCGTGGCCCTAGCCTTTGGGCAACCACGCCCCCCATGCAAGGCCGCATGTGCTGGATGGCCGCCATTAGCTCTCCAAGGCTGACGCCCTTTTATAGATCTTTCTTTTCATTCTACCAGGGTAAACCAGCTACCCTCCTCATCAGACAGAAATCCGATGGGGGTGACGGTTTCGGCCGCCGCAACTCGGCCCTGGGACAGGTAGTACGGTTACCAGGTACCAGTAGCAGGCCCTCAAAGGAAAACCTGACCTGGCCTGATCGGCTAATAGCCTCGTCCCCAGAAGTTCGGATTTAGCCAGGAAGTGGCCAAAAGTTGGTATCATAAGCTACTATTTTTCTCATTTCGCTTGGTAAAATCTTAGGGATAAAGTGGATGTTTTGTTGGAATTTATGAATGAAATGTGCCTCTTTGTCTTTGGTTGGATGTTATGAGCGAAAATATGCCCCGTTTTGGTCACACCAATGAAACTTATGAAGGCATAATTGGTGAATTTGCTAAAATAGAATTAAAAAAATCACAATTTTGCATGTCTGTAAGAACAACCTAATAAGCACAAAATTCGAAAGTTTAGTCAATTACGGTCCGTAGGTACACTTACTACAACACGTAATTGAATGGTGATTCGTATCTTTGAACACTGCCGTTTTCTCCTTTTCTAAATATACCATATATCTTCCATATAAAATATACTATATCTTCCATATAACAATCTTAAAAAAAATATATCGTCCATTATAAAAAAAGAATAAATATATCTTCCATTCTAAAATATAAAATATAATTACGGCCGCTTGGAACGCTGAAATAAGACTGAAATACATTAGCACTTGTTCACTGGTATCCACATCACCACAGTCCTCTGTGCCCAGTGGTATTCTCACCCTAGAAAGCGAGAGGTCCAGGTTCGAGACTGTTGTATTTTTTCGTCTTATTAGTTTGTGCTCGCCATTTTTCTCCGGCTTCTATATATAATTCTTCCTTTTCTGTCCATTCTTCAGTTGGAAAAAGTATAGGAATTCTACAGACTTGCCTTCCTTCAACTCTTCCCTGTAGATTTTTGGGAGTTTTGACGCAAGATTTTTGGATGTTCCTTTAGACTTTACCATACTCTATGGGACCCGGATTACAAAATCATATTTTTTAAGCTGCACTCAAATGGGAACTTAAATATTGGTGAGAAACTTTACAGATGGGGAATTTTGGTTGGTGAAGGCCGAGTCCTGTGATCATGACTCCTCCCTATGTACATTATCATAATGCCATTAACTTAATCAATGGAGGAGTCATGCCAAATGTGTGTAACTGATATGACAAAATTTTTGTCTCACATTCTCCATAATTTTCTCCCTTCAATGCGAATAAATAGTACCTGATTCCACCTGGAAAGTATTCCTTAGAGTGTTAGCAACACAGATAGTCTTAACTATCTTCATCAACTTTTTAGGAAGTGAACTTTAATGAAATTTCAAGACTTGTAGTTGTACTTAAGATTCTGACTGGTTACTAAGTCCCTGATTTGTATTGCCAGGTGCTTATGAAAGCTTTAGCTTGTTTTAAAATTGGATAATACTGGTGCTAAAGGTAGAAGAGTGTTTTGCGAAAGCACTGGTGTTATATGAATATTGGAGGTGACATGTTGTCATTGGTCGAAATTGAAAGGCTACAAAAAATGTCATACTGGATACACATAATGTTTTTGGGACTTCACATTAGACTGTTTTAAAGAGGCATACTGTAAGAAACGTCATGTGAGCCCCATTATTGGGACTAGGTGAAGGCATTCTATCAAGATGAAAAAACTTCATATACTTAAAAATCAGGTCATCCACCTTAAAGGTAATAATTATATTATCATTAAAGAATTAAAGACACTATCAGTGATCCACCTGAATAGTCAAAATAATTTTGAAAATTTGCAGGAATAGCAAAAGTTAAGGATAAGTCTGTAGCGACTTCACTTTATTATTTTTTCCAACTGAAAATAGATAGAAACCGCAATATTCCCAGATATGAATCACCATTCAAATTTACATGTAGTAGTAAGTACTGTATGGTACAGTTGATGACCAAAATATCCACTTTTGTCCTTATTTTTAGGTTGCGTTGGGTCCTATCACTTGTAGGGCATTTTAGGACATAACTCCGTACCAACATGCAAAAATCTTATTTTGATATTTTAATTTTGGCTTTTAAACAAATCATGTAAAGTGCCTTAAATGAATAGTTCAGATTCAAAACAACAATATGAGCTGAGGCTTCACCTTCTTTCCAATTATACCATCTCTGTCCGCAATTGCTTCACCCCCCCTCATTTAAAACAATTATAATTGTTAATCGGCACTGGCCATTTTCACAAAATTGAAATTTTCTTCAATTTGCTCTAAAATGATAGTCTGGGCCATTAAATAACAAGATATATTTACACATAAAAATAACATACCCCAAAGCAGATAGGGACATTGATATGAGGATGAAAGCATCCAGGTAATTTGTAGGCCAACTTTTAAGTTTTCCATAACTTTCATGAACAAAGGTGTATATTACATGAAATTTTTTGCTCGTACTCACTAGTATTAAACCAAACAGGTTATAGACCGGTCAAACAGTGTGCATAGCGTGGGAACATTCATACGGCGTGCGTTTTTGATGTTAAATGCCATTTTCCGTCGTCTCTGAATTAAGGTCGCTGCGACGATAAAGTGACAGGATAAGATTTTTTGTTTTTGTACAAAAGGTGCAAAAGAAAAACCGCAAACCTTGTTTTGAACTTGCTCTGCTATCGTATCTTCCCCATAGAAACCATGCTTGGACTTTCTGTCGGCACAGGACCAGAAAACTACCTAAATATTTTTTCATCTTATTACAATAAAGACGGCGTATTCGGCTTATTCACATCAGTGTGATTCTTAATACAGTGTAAGCATTCCAAATTAACAAACCAAGGTTCGAGGAAAATGGGGGCGCTTCTTTATGGAAATCTCCTATGTCTCTTTAAATATAAAATCGTTTTTCTGTTTACCCATAAGGAAGCTGATTTTGTCTTTTCATTTTGGGTGAGGGGCTTTTGTATAAAAAAGCTAAAAAGCCTTTACAAAGCAGGCAAAAAATGGTGATTTTGAAAATCTTGAGGACACAAGATTTTTCAAAGGCCAGGTCTCTTTTAATTATTGAAGTCCGATCAAGTAAAGGTGCATTTTGTATTTCAGCACTTGATGTTTGTATTCATTGGATCACTAGAATCCTTGAGAAAAACTTATTCTCAAAATTGAGCTGATCATTGATCTGCATGCGGTTTTGTGTTAATGGGCAGTTGCTCGTTCCCACGGTACCTAGGCGACGGTGCTTTAATTTCTGTCCGTTACGGACAGAAAAATACAAAAATTGCGAATTTCTTACAGATGCAAGTTGAATTTTAACGTTAAGATTGGGCACCGTGATTATAAGGCTTAACAGTTCAGATGATATAAAAAATCTCAACATTTTTTAGGTAAGTAGGGGGACGAGGTGTGGATCACGAAATCCCCTTTAATTTTGGTAATCAACTTAAAGCTAACTAAACAGGCTTTTTTTTAAAAGGAGTATTTACTTGGAAGTATCCGGAAGTAGTCTAATCATTGATATACATTAGTCAGATTTCATTCAAAAAAAAATGAAAATGGCTCCACCCTACATCAGGCCACAGTTCAACATGGCATGGCCCTATTAGGGCAAAACAAAAAAAACAGTTCGTCTCAGAAGACCGCGCGCATGTTGTTTAAAAGTGGTCTTTATTATTTATTTAAAGGTTTTTTTTTAAAAGGTTTAAGATTTTTTTTTAAATGTTCAGAAAAAATGAAAAAAAAATGGGCAAAAAAGCAATAAAATTTTTAAAAAATCCCGCATTTCACCATTCAGATTTTTCTAAAAAGAAAACTTTTTTTTGCCTTATATACATATTAAATAGTAAAAATGTTCCATTAGAATTTTCATCCTGGCGACTTTAGCAAAAGGGGGTTTTTGTCATCAGATCATAGCAAATCTGTGGCGTCCTTCCGTCTGTGGTCTGTCCATCAAGGTCTGTATGCCAAATGTCAAAGGACTTATACTTTGTATGTCAGACTTTCAGTTCTATTCCCCAGAACTCTCTCTTACCAAGTTTGCTGCTCTTATTCACCAGAATACTGTGCAAAAACATTCTCACTGCTTTTCAAACAAGATTATGCTTTCTCAAACTAAAAAGGGGAACTTCTAAAAAGATCCCAATATCGGAATGTGACGAAACTTGGTTGGAATCAAAGTGATACCATAGATGCACTTCCTATAGAAATACTTCAACACACAGCTGTTGAAGTCTCATTTATTATGATAAAACAAAGAATACAAAGCAAAAAATATCACGGCGACACACTTTTTACAACGTATTGGAGTGTTTATGCTGACTAATACATCTGATAAAATTTGATGAATTGAATTGCGGCAAATATGATTTTCATAAAAAAATAGTTTTTACACGTCTTCTGGGAAAAATAGGCAATAGAGGGCGCTAGAACATACAAATTATGACCTTTGTAGGCCTATATGGAAGCATTACGCCATGGATTTTTTCTGATTATTGCGGAGGTAAGCTCTTGCATGTCCCTACTTCTATATCAGTTGTCAAAACCTACCCCTGTCGCCATTGATTAAAATTGTCTAAAAATAAAAGAGACAATTGCATGGGGTCAAAAAGCTGTGAACAAAATCAGTGGTTTGCTCAAAAATTCTCCAAAATGGCGGCCATTTGAAAAGCGTGTATACTGAAAATTGTGCCATAAATTAATTGGAGCCGCTTATAAGCAATTTCGTGTGTGTTTTCTTCTCCACCTACGATTCCCTTTACAGCGCAATCTGTTTGAGATCGTGGTTTATGGGAAAGTGGTTGCCCCAACTAGGGTCTGCGAATGTTTTCCAAATGGGCCTAAATCCACTTCAGCAGAAATACAGAGAAAAAAATCCCTGTCAAAAAATCCGAGAGTAAAAACTAATGTTATTTTATGCATGGTTTTCCATGTGGGATCTTTCTTTGAAAACAAATTATTTTATTTTTTTTATTTTTTGCTTTTTTTAATTTTTACAAAAAAGGTATTTCTCAGAAAAAATCTTCTGTTTGTCCCTTAAGGGCATTGATTTGGGCTTGATCATTTCAGGTGAGTGCTGATATAGCTTTGCAACCCTTGCAAAAAAAATATCAATTTGAAAAATCTTGAGGGGGAGCACTATTTTCAAAGATGTTCCAGATGTGCCGGTTTCTCTTTAAATCAGGATTATTCATGAAAGTCAATGAGGATGATTCCAGGGTCCCAGAAAGTTTTTTTTTTTTTTTTTTAAATTTTTAAAGTCAAAATTTCCTTACGTAGAATCCTAGAAATATAGAGATCGCTATAATAAGAGCGTGTGGCATCACGATGTGTTCCAGTATATGATACAGGTCTAATACCTCATCTAAGGCATTGTTTTATGGGGATATGGTGAATGAATGAAATGCTTTAATCCTTTATTTAAAATAATAGGCCACTTAAAGTGCTGCTGAGGGCGGCTCGTTGCTGTGGCCTATAATGTTTATAGGATTATGGGAAATGCATTTATCCTTTTATTGTTCAATTATATAGAATACTTACTGCTCTGAGGGGCTGTGCGGATATAGGCCTACTTATTATTGGCCTACTGATTTTTAATGCAATGTTTACAAATACTAATAGAAAACTTTAAATATTTTGCTTTTTGCTGTGGACAAAGTTAGTTATATCCAAAAAATGTGTAAAAGAGAGAAGCGAAAAAAATCAGCCCATTTGATATCTTAAACATGACATGCGGTCCACATAGAGTTTATTTTTATAGGTATTGATGACCAGTCATGTAGGATAGGAATGGGCTGAAAGAAATTACAAAATGGAAAGAATATCCGAAAAGACAGTGGTGGATTTAAGGAAAAGGGCCGCTGGCAGAGCTTAGGTGTGGGGCCCCTTATTATTGCGAAAGACGCAAACAAGTCACACTTTTAAGTGCGACTAGGGGTGTCTGAGGGGGCCTGAGAGGTAAAATTTTGGGGGGACCCTGTCAGCAGCTGCTGGAAACACTGCTGATCTTAAATCCGCCACTGCCGAAAGAGTGAGATATGGAGAGAGTGAGAAGGTGAGAGCCCGAAAGAACCAAACTTTCTTGGTATAAGGATATGACACATTGTGTACCCCCGACTTGAACTGAATGTGCACATTGTGTACCCCAACTTCCGAACTTGGGGGGAGGGGAACTGATTTGGTCTTTTAAATTTTAAGGGTCTTAAGAAACACTGGATTTTGAAGAAATTTGCAGGCTTTGGAACAAAATTCTGGCTAAAATTCGCTTCTGAGGCAAACCAATTTCCTAAATGGGGACCTTAAAGAACTGAATTATGCTTCAACTGCGGGGAGTCGTAGTAACTGCGGAGAGGCGTTGAAATGGGGATGTTGGAGAGGAGAACCCTGTGGTAGTTTTAAAAGGGAACCCCTGGGGTATGTTGGAAAGGGGACCTGGGGTACTTGGGAAGGGAAATCTGAGTTAATTGAGGAAAGGAACCATTGCGGGTTGTCTGGGAAAGGGACACGGGTAGTGGGAATTGGCCATAGTAGATGGGAAAACTGGGTTACAACCTTCAGTATTTGGGATAGGTGAGGAGGTTGGAGGTGTGTGATGTTGAAAAGCACAGATGCCAGGGGTTAGTGAGAAAAGAATACCTATGTAGATGAGCAAGACGAATCTTGGTACTTGAGAAGGGGTTCTGTGCGCTGGAAACAAGGGCTCTGAGACAGTTGGAAAGGGGGATCTTGGGTACTTGGGAAGGAACCCTTTGCACTCTTAAACATACCTTCATTAAATATGTCGATACACGGTTTTTTTTAAAATTTGACCAGAATCTCGTCAAACTTGACTATATTAACTTTTATTAAAAAAAAAATCGGAAATTTTAGTCATACTTATTATAGGCCTCACAAAAGGGAACATCTTTGTCTTATGGATACTTTAGTAAGGAGGTCTTACTGAGTCTTGGCTTGAGTGCAATAAGCAGATTGTAGTACTCGAGTACGAATACTCCTACTCGTACTCATTAATCAGGCCTTGGCCTTGGATACTCGTACTCATACTCTTACTCAGACATAAGTACTCATACTCGTGATTTAAAAATTTTGCTGTACTCATACTGTACTCGTACTCAGACCCAAAATACAACTCGTACTCGTACTCAGGTCAAGTACTCGTACTCATACTCGTACTCAGGAAAAGTACTAACACGTACAACCAAAAATAAGTGAGGCATGCATTTGCTGCTGGAAAGGGGGAATTCACAAGAAAGCAAATATGCAACAATGGGTGATATTTAATTGAAACATGGATTGTCACTCAAGTGTTTTGTAAAAATGGAGAGAGTTTTTTGATTAAGACAAACCTAAATATTTAAAAAATCAAAAATTTGTTTTTGTTTGATGTTAGCCTCAACTATTTGGAAAATTAACAAGATTTCAATGGGATATCTACTTTATATACAGCCAATGCACCTTTCCAGGACAATTTAAGAAGCAAACCCCATTTTCTCCAATCCAATTTGCTTCCTTTTGACATGGTAGGTATAGGCATAAATGTTAGCAAATGTCACACCAAATGGGAACACCTTAGATTTAGGTTTTACATGCATATTCACTATCAAAAGACATGTAGTTAAAAAGGGTGTGTTCAGAAAACACTTGTAGCTATTTTTGGGATTACATGTTCAAGTTTTTTTTAAAGAAAGGTTTTCTGGGCAAAGTAATTTGGGCCAGTGCACACAAGTTGAACAAAACATTTCAAAAATCTGAAAACGAACCTTAGAAATTGTATTATATAAGCCCAGTTCCTACCATAGCATGTTGCATATTAGCTCATATTCAAATTGGTTTGGACTCAAAAGATTCAAAGAATTTTGCATTTCAAAGAAGCGGATTTTATTAACTGGTGTTTGGATGAGTCTGATACAGATAATGTGGGTATAGTACATGCAGGTACGGGTATGAGGAGGGGTATGAGACCACAGTGCCGGTATGGTTATTATTAGGGTATGACACATGACTACGATGGGCCTGTACGCCATGACCGATGGGCTACGGGGTAGGGGTATGCCATATGGGTATGGGTCCAGCATGTGAACACCCATCATGGTATGTAGGCATGATGAGTTAAGATACAAGACTATGGGTACAGGTACACAATTTTATACTCGGGTATGGGTAAATGTGTACACGTACCACGCAGTAGGCATGCTTTAGTAAGATGAACTGGGCCTTTGACTTTCTTCCAATATCCTTGCTTGTAATACTTGGGTTGGCCAACCTGCCAAAACTATTAGCTGTCATGTGAAGCAACTGAACTTGTTTATGTAGAGAAATTCAAACAACAAATTTTTGGGTAAATTAAACTGCTCAGTATGCATCAATCCAATCTTGGTAAGTGACTATTGGCCCCCCCCCCCCCCTTCTATATGAAATTCAGGATTTTACAACATTTGTTTCGTTCGTAGGAACGTTAATTCCTCCTCAAATCTTAGGTCACTTTTGGCCTAACCATTAAGGCTAATTAACATTTTGTCATTGTCGAATTTTTTCAATATTTCCTCAATGTTTTTCTTCAATTTCCGCATTTTTCTTAACTCCTATAGTCCTAGAATTTTTTCGTTCTATTCCTCATGCGCATAGCTATGAGACAACTACAATAGAGTCACAACTCTTGAGGAAATTTTTTAATTTTTTGGTATGTATTCATTCTTCTTATATTGTTGGATTTTGTATCATTATTTTTCTTCCTCGTCCTCTTTTTCTTTTTTTCTCTTTTCATTTTGCCTTGCGCTCTTTTCCTCTTTCTCTTCATTTTTCTTTCTTCTTTTCCTCTTGGCAATTTTCTCCTTTTTGTGATTTCCTCAATTCTTTGTATAATTTATCTAGGAGCGTGCGCCCTGCTCCCTCCGCCACTTTCTGGGACCCTGATAGATTCTGTTGTACAAAACCCAGTAAAATTGGGATAACTTGCTCGAAATAATTTACATTTATTATCAGGACCTTAACTTGTCCACTCGAGTGTGGCTGTGATATTGGAGTTGATGTCTGGCAACATTTGAGGTTGGGATGCTGCCAACAGCCTTGAGGTTTCCATTTTTTCATGAGCTTGTCATAGAATTCTTTCCACTTGTATGCCCCTCTTTCCGTTATTCAATGGTTTCCCTTGACCCTACTTCTTTAATATGCAGATATTGCATCTTTAATTCCTGACTTTGGTCTAGAAGTAGCCCAGATTGAATATTCAATAACAATTCATGAAAGCTGTAGTGTGACTTGAAATCAGAAGTAATTTTGGCCTAAAAATAGTTATTTCAAAGGGCGACTAGATTGTTTTTTCAGAAACCCAGTAAATATGCTATGCAGGAAACCCCCTGGCCAACCGAAGACTATTTAGAGCCATAGAGGGCAGTAGAAGATGCAAGTGATCGCCGGAAATCGACAGGATTTTCAAAATAAATGCTAACCTCTTGGCAAACTGAAAAACGTTCTGAAAACCCAATAGAACGTATATAATCGGTACAAACTGGTGGTGCCAAGTCCAAGATTTGGATCAAGTCTACCTTTGCCGCGCTCGGTGGGATTTCCTTTACCGCTGCACGCAGAGATTTCACTCGTGAGTTGTTGAATGTATGTGTAAATCGTTCGTAAAAAACTCGTGATTTTTCATATTTCTTACGAGGTCGGGAATTTAATTTTAGCAATCTACAAAGATCAAGGAACCTAGTCAACCAACAATTATCGCTATATTGGTGGAATGAGTAGACGAAGATCAACTTGACATCACACCTCATGTGGCGTGCAACAGAATTGCTATTTTTGCATAGGGAATTTGCCATAGAAAAAATTGCTTTGTAAACACATGAGTCATAATATGTGATGTGATCTGGGAAAGGGAAAAACCCGCCACAGTCGCAAACAGGACAGTTTTGAAAAATACAGAAAAATTACCTTAAACCTTTAAAATCTGTTATGTTGATGAACTTTATTTTTTGTCAGATTGTATAAGGCATAACTTTTGATATGGTATCATAGACGAAAGAAGTAAAAAGTTAGGAAACCTTTATATTTCAAAAACTTTTGCAAATGCTAGCCAAAACTCAAAATTAAATTTATGGCCACCCATGTGGCAGGTTCGCAGATCGCATACATTATTGTCAGCGGAAATTCAAAAACAAAACAAAAATGTATTCATCTGTTAGTTTTATCATTCATATACATGATATAGGAGATCGATATATACACAGAAATGTTCATTTTGAAGGCCATGACTTCCAAGAAGAAGGTAAATCAATAATAAAAATTGAAAAATACAGAAATCTGTAAATATGTATAAAGCAGCTATCGATTTTCCCCAGGGATTAACATAGTTTAGATTTAAAGTTACATACTCTTTTTTATCCCCTTGTGCTTTAGCAGTGGTTTTTTTTTGTCCTCAAATTCAGCATCATAAGCAAAATCGTTGGCGTCCGTCCGTCCATTACCCGTCGTCGTCCTCAAGGGTTGTTAACTAAGCACATTTCATTGGGTGGGTGTTCTTTGATGAAAATTTTGACATTTGTAATGTTTTTGCCATAAAATTTCAAAATTGCATAACATGATTAAAATTGTGCATTGTTTTTGCTCTTTATTGGTGGGGCTCTAGAGTGAAAAAAATTGGTTTTAGTGGTGGGCTCTGCACCCACCACCGCCCACTGTAGCTACATCCCTGGTCCTGTCCATGTCAAGGTCTTATACATTTTGTATGTCAGACGTTTTCCATTCTTATCCCAGACCTCTCTCTCTATTTTAAACCAGTTTTCTGCTCTTATTCCCAGAAATACCGTGCAAAACATTCTCACCCTGCAGAAATAGTACAAATCAATGTACATATTATTACCTCTTTTGTACTAAGATTACCTAATGTTGGTAAAGTACATTCTGGGTATACCATTTCATAACCTTTAGAAGATTGTTGCCTAGAAAAAAGTACCTGGTTAATTGTCCTAAATATCCTTTCCTCTCAGAGTAACCAGGAAGCATCACAATGTACCTACAAAGTCCCTAATTGATTTCAAAATATCCTAAAAAAACTAACCTTTTGGAACACTTAGAATTTTTTCTCATCTGATGTGAGTACCTAAAATATACTTTTTTGGACTTAAAATATTTTCCAATGACTGTATATACCTTAATGTACCTTGGGACTTAGAGGGTTTTCCTAATCTCTAGAAGTACCTGAAATGTACCTTTTGGGCAACTCACAGTAAATCAAGCATGTCCAAGAATCTCAAATAATATTACAAGTGGTCAATGGTTTAGGAAGTGTTGTATATGGGAATTAACTGCCAAATGCCATATTCACATATTTGTTGAGCTGATAATGTGTACTCACTGTACTGGTAACTAGTGTGAATTGGATTTTAAGACACGTGTTGTTGAATGTTGGACATCCTGATTTGCATTTTCAATTGTAAGTGTTTGGCATATTATTATATTTGATGCAATTATTTCAAACGGATAATAGGCCTATATTTAGTAAACAGAGGAGTACAAATATTGATTGCATGTAAAGGTGTCTGTCATATGGTGTCACCCAATCCTGAAGATGTTTTTTGATATTCAGGGCACCAAATTGCATAGTCTATTAAGCTTCTTGTAAGGAAGCTGATATAATATCCTTGAAAAGACTTATATCAGTTTTAAAAAGAAACATTCCCTGTGCTGCAATCAGGGAAAAAAAGAAAAGACTTAAGAAAAAAGACTTAACAGTTAAAGGGGCATTTGTGAATCCGCCACCTCATCCCCCGGCCGTACCTAAAAAATGAGATTATATATCATCTGAAAACCGTTGTGTGTATACATGTTGTGCTGGGAGGCAAATTCAATTTTATCTGTTTTTTTTTACAAAATTCACAATTTGTAGGCTGTCAATCCCCACTCATTGGGAATTTCGTTTAAAAACAACATTCCATAGTGTGGAGTGAGACTTTGTATGAAAGCAAACAGGGTGGTAGTCAGGACTAGCAGTACGTGGCTGTATACAAGCATTTGTTCATACACACATACACCAGAATGAAATCACTACCATTAGGGGAATGGTATATTTACAAAATGGAAGGAAAATGTTGGCAACATGCTTCGACTGACGAACATTTTATCAACAGAGAGAAGGAAGATAAATGTCCCAAAATGTGAAAAAACTGTGAGCTTGTAAATCACAAGGGTCTAATATTTTGGGTTTTGGTGAGATAAGTATATTTTGAAAGTTACATTTGCTTGTTTAAAATGATTATTAAAATGTGTTTACATTTGCAAACATTATAATTTTTTAAAGTCTCAATGCCAGTAAAATGTATTTTGTTTTGTATGGTTTCTTGCGAACGTAAATGTCCATAATCTCAAAACACTAAATGTCAGTTAGAACCTTGCAATTCTCACCTCACAAATGTTATTCCTTAAAAACTCAAAAAGAAACGTGATTCGAAGCCACGGCGAGTTTTACACGCGCAAAAAACAAAGCGGCATCTTGACGCTGGGCCGAAATGTTTGACATCACTGCACAGAGGTAGAGGACACGGACTATAGCGCGCTGTGTTAGGCCTATGACTGATTCAAAAAGCAATCGGAACCGCACTTCAATGTTACGCGATCCCCCATTTGAGGAAGCAAGGCTTTAAGTCGAAGCTGAGACCACTTGAAGTCGAAGCTGCTGAGTGTGGTCACGCTGCAGTGCAGTAAAAACTGTTATCTTGTGGGATCGCTTTGCTGAATAACCGTAGCCCGTATATTCCAAAAGGGGTTTATCAACTGTTTTAGTGTTTAGATAAACATTTAACTCTGAAGTAGTGAGGTAGAGGGATGATATTCCCGGGGGGGGGGGGCACTTGTTATTCCAAGGTGGATATCATGCTCGTGCATGGCCTCTCAAAACGTACCCTAAAGGCGTGTATTGCACATGGCAAGAAAAACACCTAAGCACGCATTTTGATTGATTTTGCTACCCTTAAAACAAGCACTTTGGCTTGATTTGCTACCCTAACAATGATTTGGCTTAATTTTAAGACCCAAACCAAAGTTAATTTGGCCATGACAGTTTAAAAAAATGCCCCACCCTAAAAAAGTATTTTACATCGTTTTGCTCCAAAACAAGTACGTTTATAAAAATGTTGCCTTTACCACTCTACAGGCTATATAGGAGTCTAGGGTACACTATCCCTGTTTTTTACACATGATTGCTTGAAGTTTTGTTTCCACTTTGTGTACTAAGCATCAATTTACGCATTATCTAGAGCCAATAAGTTAAAATTTAAATTCTATTACATTTAAATTCCAGTCTTTTTAAAGTTTTGTCCCTATTTCTTTGAAATTAATGTTGTCTTATCGTGGATCGTAATGACATGTTTTTTTTTTCTGCATATCAGCTATTTCAATGAACTAAGTAAAACCCGGGACTACTAAAATATCCATGATCTTATTTTGATCGGCCATAAATTAGAGACAGACTCTACTTTGTTTTCTACGCAAGAGGCCTATATCTAATTATCTCTTAGTGTAATTTAACACACGAAAATGAAATGAAACTCCAAATCTATAAGGGTATATTATGTAGGAGAGGCGACATAGAGCCGGAAGACATAGAGAAAATAAGCTAAAATAAGGCTGAAAACGGTTCAGGGGAATCTACCATTAGGCCATGGGACGTGGACCAAATAACCAACTTATAACAAATTTGTAGTCCCATCTGGGGGCTAAGGGAAAACCAAGTTGTAAATCATAATGAAATTTTGCGATCACATAAAACTGTCTGTTCCCGCACATAAAACTGGCAACATTTTTCTTAAAAATATATAAATGTCACCCATTTCTTTTTCCCAATATCAGAGACCAAGGATACGTATAGACTTCAGCAACACCATGGAGTTAAAGATATTACATGCGGCCGGGTATGTAGGGCCATGGTTATAGCCAGGTGTTATCCCCTCCATGATTCGGGTTGAGTGACACATACCCGTCCTCCTCACAATAACTAAACCAGTGTACATTATAATATAGGTCGCTGACACTAAATTTTCTTCTGAAAACGCGGTGTGTAATTGAATAGAAGGTATAAATTGGAATAGAATGAAGTTAAGCAAGAAGTTACGGATAGTTTGGTTTGCACAAAGTTGTTAGTCAAAGCTTGCCAGCAACATTCTTTTTGATGTTTGTTCATGTTCTTCATTTTCGAATAAATGATGGATAAAACATGGACAAAGTTTAATTGAACACGCACTATAGAAGCTCAATATTTACTTAGTGTGAATGAGTTAGTATTTTGTCCTGAAAGTACTCATTCTAAATTGGAGAGCGTAACATGCTTAAATCTCTTCAATTCAGCTGCGCGACAATTATAACATGGTCCTGCACTCCCAGATGAATGGGAATTTGAAGTGTTTTCTACACCGCATACCTGGCCGGTGATTGAATATCATTAACTCCATTGTTTGCTGAAGTCTTGTGTATCCACTAGTCACTGATATTGGGGAAATGAAATTGAAGTGAACATTTTATTGCTTGTTTCAAGAAAATGTGACCCAGTTTATTTGTGGAACGAGACGATTATATTATTTTTTAATATTATTATGAATTTCACTTGGTTTTTCCCCTACCCCCCCGATGGAGACTACAAAACAACTCATATAAGGACATTCCCATCGACACATGTGAATCAGAAAAAAATCTGGAACAAAACCCACTATTTTCCAGCATTTTTAATGTTGATTTTTTCCAGTACTCAAAATATCACAGCCCTACAACAGTATTGTTTCGACGGCTAAGCAACCCTTATTTGTGAATTTTTAACGATTGCGATACACTAACCAATGTACTCGCGCGTACATCGCCTGTGATCTCAAAAAAAACGTTTTTTTCCGTTTTTTGTACACGGCATGATATCTCACGTGGAAGACGAATGCCCCCCGGGGATAATATTTTGACTACGGTAAAAGCATCAAATTATATACCAAATAAAAACAACGGTTCTGTGCTAACTTATCTACTTGGGGGGGACTTTGAGAAAAAACTTTTTTCTATTCTAATGAATTGTTACTTATCTACACACTTCTTAAGCATCTTTTGGAATATGGCCACATTGCATTTTAAATGTTGGATATATTGCAAACTGACTACTTGAATCAAACGACCACTAGCTTGCCTATACCTATCAGATTGGGAAATGATCATTACTTAAATTAATCTAATAAATATAATCTTTCACCCGACACCAAGTATATGCAAATGGTGGGTGGGTGCCATCATGGCTATGTTTTATTCACCCTGATCTTTTCACAAAAATGTAACCTTTTTGGATTACCTTTTATTAGGGTAATAAGATGAAAATTTAGTTATGGCCTACTTTTGGAACAATGAAAGGTACATTTAAAGGTACATTTAGGTATAATACCCAAATATACCTTGTATTGTGTACCCCTTTTAGGTATAACATGTACAATTTTAGGTATGGACCACTTTTGGAAACGAAGAAAGGTACTTTTTAGGTAGCATTTCGCAGACAGAAGAGAGAAAGAAGAGATGGTTTCAACTGTTACTGGGTCAAAATATAAACTTTCATGGAATGGGGATTAAGCCGCCTATTATCTAATACCTAAATCCGATTGATTCGATCAAAGAACTTTTTCGCTTCTTCCTATAGACTTACATACACCTGTTCATTAATCCGCGAGAGAACTATTCCAAGTCACCCAGTTTGTCAACTGGGCATTTACCCAAATATCTAGGCGGCATAAAACTAAAATATACTTACATCGGGCATTATTGATAAAAGCAAGGGATTGTTGTTATATAAGTAGCGTAATATATACTTTAAACTATTGGGATCATGAGCCACTTCATTTTGACCCCTGTACTGGTTCTGGCTCCATTTTTCAAAATGGCCGCCAAAAGTTGCTTTTATTGTTTATCACATATACATACACTTTTAAATACCGGTGACATGATCTCAAATGTTGATTTTTAATGGTCTGGAAATATTAAGAGCAAAGGCAATTTAAATTGACAACATGGTTTATGGAGATAAAGGGGTAAGTGAAAGTCACACCATTCATTTTTTTCAATGGGCCACCGAAAGCAGTTTATGTTGGTATTTAAAGATATTACATACAATATTAACTCCTGCAACGAATATTTTAATGTATTAGATAAGGCACCCGTCACAGATATTACTCCAGAAATAGAAGCAGACTACTGGGTTTTAGCCTGTACAGCTATTTTTACCAAGTTTGCAAGCCAATACTGGCATGTTGTTTTGAACTCAATAATACCTAAAAAAGGGTGGAGGCATCACCTTTTCACAACTAAACTTTGGGTTTTCTTGTCATATCTTGTAAGAGCAGAATATATTGAGTGGTTTTGATCTTTTCAAAGTTAAAGATTCAAGGTAGTGATTTCCGATATGTTTTTTATTTTTTTCTCTACTTGATATGAGAGCCTGGCCATCGTGGCACAACACGGCCATCACGTACCGTGGAAACAAACTGGTGGTTTGTGAATGAATAAGGCAATAATGTGCCATGTTTCAAAGCCTATTCAGATCCTCTGCTCATAATATTGAGTGTAACCCCTAAAAAAGACGTGTGTTTTTTTTTTATATCTTGGGAATGAAAATGATTTGAGGGGTCCAAATATCGGACGACAATAGAACAATACTGCTGTCATCTGATATCAAAATCGATACCTACTTTCCTTCCGGTAAATCAGGGGGTTCCAGAAGACGATCGGAACCTGGCACTTTAATTAATATCTGTATGAAGTTTGGTTAAGCTATCTGATACAACAGAATAGACAATCCACCTCACCAAAGAGATGAGGTGGAGGTGGGTCAACAGCAGGCCTCGGCAGCTCGCCTTCACAACTCATGGGAAGTTTTGCATCTGTCCGTTTACAAAATGATTCACAACTTTTGTCGAAAAGAGTGGACTTTTGTTAATTTTTGGTATCAAAGAAAGCCATCATCTTCTCTAAGACACTTATTGAGCTACATCCCTATATAAATCAATGTCGTCCTAAAGAGTATGAACTTGGACATTGATACTAAAACATTTCCCATGGGGGTAACTGTATACTGACAAAGTACTACAAGAAGCAGCGAAACGTCTCCAAATGTCTGAGCACTGTAAACTGGGAAGTTTTTATCTTACTTTTAGTAAAGGTTATTTTGCTCGCGGACGTTTGAATAGAATTTCAATTGCAGTTATTTTTTTTGTTCTTAAGGTATGGTTAAAACTGTGGTTGGCTGAAATTATGCCTAACGTTTGTTTGACCAATTTGGGCCTCACCCTGTACTATAACAATTGTGAATTAACATGTTGTAAACTCAGTTGATAGTTGAACATGTTCCTGTCCAAAATTTTAACAAAAAATGATCCTTGTATGAAGTTCAAGTTGATCATTTCAATTATTGTAGCTTTAGAAGATGTGCGAATTGAAATATGAAATTTTGTTTGCACCTTATATCTTCACCCTGTACATAAAATGTAGTAATGTAGTGACTTTCTTATGGCCTCAGCGTTTTACCATGTTTAGTACTTTGCTTTTTTATAAGATGATTAGCTGTTTTGAATTTACACAAATAGGGAAATTGAAATAGTTGTGACCAGATTTAATAGTGTGATGCAAATCTGCCGAGTTTTACTTTTAAAAACGCATGGCCTGTTTATTTTTTCTAAATATCCTATACAAACATCATTTGCCAAAAATATCAAACAAATTCTTCATCGTGATACCGTGTGTAACGAATGAAAGGATAACTCAGTACCATTTTTAGTTGCTTATACATGTTTCACTTTAACGATGAATTCCAAACAGTTCGTATTCACAATGTCCTTGCCTCATGGAATGTGTTCCATAGGCCCTATCTAGCTTTTTCGGATAGAATGCTTACATTCAAAGGTTGACATATATACAGACCTATGCTGAAATTAATCATATGATTAATCCGCAGTGATGATCATATATATATTCAAACACAATAAAACCTGGTTTTATATGACTTAAAAACTTGTTTGTTTTATCATAATCCATAACAAGATGTCGTGAAATCTTCAAGCAGTGGCACTGATCAAGCCTCCGGATGTGATTGGAATAACATGAAACATCGTGATTCGGACAAACACCGTAATCGCCGTTGATCACCACTATGTTAGCAAAGCAAATCCAGTGAGAATGGTCAGAAACATATGAGAAATCAAATTTTTTATCATGTCCTCATGGAGGTCCAATATTGAGATGGCCGCTCTTAAGACTCTTGGAGATTGGTTTACAGGTTATTGGCTGGGTGCAAGCACTGAGAGACCTTGTCAACTCCCCCATGGTCTATGGGATCGAGCACTCTGGCCGCTCTATTAGTACATTTGGAGCTGATGTTAAATAAAGGGGAGTTTTTTCCCTGTTGTAGACATTGCATACGGAACAATTGTCATAATCGACAGGAAAACCATTGATCCACGCGGCACTCTGAGACTTCTTTGGGAACAACTGCTCTAGTTCTTATGGATCAGTCTCGTTTAGATGCTAAGGTATGTTGCTGCTAAGACATTTATTTTCCAAACATTTCGTCAGGTCCATGTCGGCTCTGGTATGGATAGGTATAATCTTTATTCCTAAATGACATTTTGCGGTTTGGCCACTTTTCACAAATCACGGGCAATCCCTGCCTTTTGTTTCGGTAACAGTGTTCCTAGATCTAACTCGTTTGATCAACAAAACAGATTACTGTTATCACTGTATGGGTACTGTGTTCCGAGCAATTCCATTGGAGGATACTGTCTCCCTATTCTCATTCCTTTCACAAAGAGGCTGTATAGCCACTGAGGTTGCATTTACCCACCTACACATCAATACCATAGCAATAGCTCATCCCAGACTTGTAGATATGATTGGGTTTTGTTTGTTGGTCTTAAGCTACGATACCACAAATGTTCTATATAGATCGAGACTGAACCCCGTGACTAGCATTTGACTGGGAGATTTTTTTTTGATACTTACTCATACAATATCACAGCTGCCTTTGACCAATAAAAGCATGACAACTCCTAATAACGCACTTATCGAATTAAAACAAAAGAAATTGCCAGGTGAAACCGTATCTTAGCTATGGTATTCTTACTTGGGTCTAGATTGCGCCGATGGTAACAAAATTACCCTGACTTGTATAAAGTGATATACATTTACACAATATTGGAAGGTGATAAAATGCTATGAACGTCAACTAAAGTTCGGCAAATAGTCGAGATGCTTAATTGTGGTCAATCCGTCATGACATTTGAGAATTTTCCTTAATTGTTGTTAAGAACAATTCAGTGATTCATTGATTCGTAAGATTACCAATGCCAAGACAGTTGATAGCCACAAGGATATTTCGTGTTTTGGGGTAACTATTAGTTTGAGTATATACAAAACAAAGATCACTTTAATATAGCTTTGTGCGACTACGACTATGATGTTTATTGGATTATCATCAAATTTTTGAATTACGATTTTGCGAAAAATGGCAAAGTCATATCAAAATACTACCACGCGTTAATATCGCTGGAAATAATTGTAACCTAAATTATTAGACGATCATGTAGCAGATAGTAGCTCAGTTTTTTTTTATGCGTAGTATAGAGAGTAGTAAAAGGAGGTGTTGCTATATTAGCAATATGTCTAAAATGGTCATTTCGCGGCGTCATCTTCTAAAATGGCCGACAGGACACATAGTGCAATTGCCTGTAGATGAACTAAATTTCACATGATTTAGCATATTTTTTGGCTAGTATAGACAAATAAGTAAAAGGCAAGTGTTGAAATATTAAAAAAAAAAAAAAAAATGGTCATTTTGGCGTCCCTCTGGGGAAAATGGCCGACTGGGATGCAAATTGCGATGGCTCATTATCTTGATCTGTTCGTACTATTTACTTTTCTCTACATCTTTAACCAATTTCATGCTTTTATCACAAAATGCCCGATAGGTTAAGCTATGTCGCCTCGCTAAACGTCATTACACGTTGGTCTTGACCGTACAACAGCGAAACGTACTTTTCTGCATCACTTACATACAACTTTTCTTTCCCATCTTTTGGCTCTTTGGAACACTGTCGGGACACAAACAGCATGTGTTGTGTTTGTATTCAAAATGCATTGTTCTCTAATCATTCATCAATCGTATGCGAGGAACTAACCGGATATGTTTAAATTAGGCTACAATAAACATCCTTTATTGGCCTCACAACATTAAATCAAGGGCTATTTTGCTGTTTTCCTCTTTCGTTTAAAAAGTCACTGTTTTCCTCATTATTCGCCAATGAAGAAAATAAATAATATCGATCAGAACTAACGTGGATTCATTACCATCGAAGAAATGGTTAGCTGGAATATTAATAAACTGTTTTAGATATAGCAGTGTGTCAATTACTTCCTGTTCTAACCTTTCCTGACTGGCCAAGTTGAGTCCGATGAACAGATTTACAATCGAGCGCCTTTAAGTTACCCAAAAAATGAGCTGGTGAATGAGAGTAACCCTGAGTGATCGAATTTCAAAATCGAACCATCTCCTATCCTTTCCTCCTCTTCGCTGCATTTAGGTATAGATACCCAAACTATACTTTATTAGGGTACCTTTTAAGGACATAAAGTATAATTTCGTAGGGACTACTTTTAACCTCTGAGAGGTACTTTTTAGGGCTATGATAGCCCAAAACGTACCTTTATTAGGTACTTTAAGTTATCTAGGGTAGATTACACGTTTGAAATGCATATACGTATCATTTAGGTACTTTTTTGGTGCATCTTAGGTATATACCTAAAACGTACCTTTCCACTTGCAACAAAAGAAAGACCAGGTAGGTACATTTAGGTAAAATAGTTTGACACAAGTACCTAATTATACCTAAAATGTACCTGATACTTGTTCCATGTGGACATTTGAAATAGGTACATTTTAGGTATAGTACCTATTTTGTACCTGGATTTGACCAGGGGACTGCTTTCAAACAACGAAAAAGGTGAACTTCTAGAAGATCCCCAATATCTGAATGTGATGAAACTTGGTATGTAGGTAGGTAATGCCTATAGATAGCACATTCTTAAAATACTTTACTTCCAAAAATCCAGTGTTTTTGCTACACAGTTCTCAAATTGCGGCCATCTTTGAAAAACTGTTCATAATAGAAAAAGTGCATAACTTAATTGAGCGCTTTAGAATCAATTTTGATGGTGGTTTTTCACTCTTCACCTGAGATTCCCTTACACAATCTGGTTTTTGATATCGTGTTTTATGGAAGTATTTTTGGCCCAAAATTGTCTGCAAATTGTTTTCCAATGGCCTAAATCACTTCACAGAGAAATTCGATAATGCATGATAAATCCCTTAAAAGTCAAGAGTAAAACTAATGTGTTTTTTGGCTTCTCTGTGTGGGTCTTTCTTTGAAAACAAAATTACTTACTTGATACCCGGTGGGGGGGGGGGGGGCAGTTGTATTCAAAGGTGATAGATGCCGTAACATGGACTCCGAAATGCACCCTAAACAGTTTTCAGTTCCACGTACTAAAAAACATACCCTAACAAGCAATTTTTTGTCTGTTGTCCGCTACCATAAACAAGGCTTTTGGTCATTTTTTGCTACCCTGACGAATTAAGCAATGTCATTGGTTGATAATATCTCCCTTATTATCTGGCTTTGCAATGTTCTTTACTTCCAAATTACAATAGTTTGTGTTTTTTGTCTCGCTTAACATACAATTTCATGGTTAGGAAAAAAAAACTACCTTTTTTTTCCATATTTTGCCTGTTTTTGACACCCTCCCTAATCAATGTGCGCTCGTACATCGCCTGTTTGTAAAAAGATACCCTTTGGTTACGCGTTTTCTTGTTCACGCATGCACTATCCCACCACCTTTGAATACAAGTGGCCCCCCGGATTGATAAAGTACAAGTGGTTATTTTAAAAAAAGGTTTTTCTTCTCAGAAAATCATTCTGTTTACACATAAGGGCCTTCAATTTGGGGCTTGATCATTTCAGTTGAGTGCTTAATAAGCTTTTACAACCATGGCAAAATATCAATTTTGAAAGATCTTGAGGGGCACTATTCCAGACTGCCGTTGTCTCTTTAAACTCATCACGATTATTCATGAAAGTCATAGGAAATAGATTATGTGTTGTGAAACCCCAGTAACTTGGTAGTACTTTGCTGCGAATATTTCAGTTACTACATGACCATAACTTGTCCACTCGAGTGTGGCTGTTAAGATTGGGATTTGATGTCGGCTACATTTGAAGTTTGGGATGCTGCCAACAGCCTGAGTTGCCATTTTTAATGACTGGTCATAGTTCTGCCAATTTGTAAATTTTCCTTATTCAGGTTGACTTGACCCTACTTTTATATGCAATAATTGCATTGTCTAAGCATGTGTGGTTTGGTTCCTCCTCGTGGGTCTCTGCTTTGATTTTACCCAATTTATGTATGTTTAATAGTAACAACCAACAAACTTCAAATGTGACCAACTATTAATGGTCGAGTACAAACACCCTGAGTCACCTTGAGTGCCATTTTAAGACTATTTCTTAAATTAAAGAGCACATTTTTGCTCTTCAAAATACTTTTTAATCTCCATTCAAAATCGGACATTCGGTCAAAAGTAATCGTCAATTCTAGTTCGTCGACTGATTCAAAAGCTTGCCTCAAAACAAAAAAAACAAAAGAATGTGTGCGCAAATTCTTTTGTTTTTTATTGTTTTTCACCCTCAGCTATTTTTATCATTTTTCCCTTTACAATTCCATAACTTCTTATGGAACATAGCTAAGTCTGCAAGTGGTATCATTTTTTGCAAAATTCAATGTACTTTCTAAATCTGCTTCTCTAAATTGGCATTTTTATATAGCAAATTAAGTGTTTCTTCTAGACCATAAAGCGATATCCTGAATGTGCTGTTTTACAACTTTCCCGTGGTTTTTCTCAGCACGGAAATTGCTAGAAAGCTCAAAACTTTCAGTGTTTAATAAATCATAACATGTCTTTAGTGAGTGGCGCCTACAGAACCTTTTTTGACTTTGTACCTTATTATTGAAAATAATATTAAAATTCATAACTCTCCAAAATATATAAAAATTACAACAAATTGACATTTGAAACATAAAAATGTGATTTACCTTAGACATCTCAAAAAATGAGGCTCTGTAGCGCACTGCAGTATCTATATTAGAACAACATATCCAATTTCAACCCCCACTACATTTGTTACGGAGAAAAAACCCTGGGATGTACCATGTACCCCAAATCCAAGATGGCCGCCCATTATTATGAGAATGAGGTACCTTTGGACCTTGACCCTTTTTTTTTTCGAATATTCTTCCCAAGTACTATGACCTAACATGGGATCAAAATAGGAATGCAAAATGTAGAGTTTTTTATTTTATGGTGTCTGTCCCCTTAACTCCACACTCACAGCAGAATCGAGTGAACACATGTTCTACCAATGCTTCTGTTCTTATATTGACTTCATGAACATTCTGATGAACTAGACAAGTTTTAAAGAAAGATACCTCTTTTCAATCATCAGGATTTTACATAGTTTTATCGTTGTCATCATCCGACTTCATGACCGTTATTGACCGAGCAACAAGTGTATAAAATGTCATATGTATTGTGCAATATATCAAAATAATTGAATTTCTTCTTTGTTAATTTCAGATGGCAGATGATTTCTTGGTTTTTTTGGGTTTGTCATTTTGTTGAATCACCTTTTCTGTCACTGCCTATTATTTCTTTTTGGAGATACAGACTTCCAGAAGGCTGGGATAATAGGAAAAATCAGAACATTTACAATACAGGTGAGTGGTCTTGTTTACTCCAAACATTTTTCTTCTTGATTTAAACTGGGTCCTTGCCATAATGTGACAACCCTCTTTCTTTCTGACACCCTTATGATTCAGAAACCTTAACCGAATAACCACACGGTTTATGTGGTTTTATTCGGTTAAGGTTTCTGAATTTCAAAGGGTGTCAGAAAGAAAGAGTGTCACCTTCTGAAACACCCATTTAAAACTGAAACGGATCACTGGAAATTGCATCATGCAATTCACCAAGGTTTCCAAGTTAATATGACGTTTTCTCCAGTTTTTCTTGGAGCTGAGCTTAAGTTCCCCAGCATCATACCAATCCTTGGAAGGGAAAATGGTAGCCCTGCTCCTAGCCTGTTGCACTAACTGCATGCAAGCATTTCACCAAAAACACCCCATTATACAATTTTGAGTTTAAATCAGTCAAGCCATTTGGATAATAAAAAGTCTTACCAAATCATAGGACACTGTGTGTAGCATGTTAATGTAGTTGAACAAGTTTGGGGGACTTGGTAATTATTAACAATTTAATGGAAACATTTTGCCGACCTTAAATTTTCATTGGTTTGATAAACAAATATTATTTTTTTCAAATACCAAAATCTTTTATGGCATTTTGGATGGAGTAAAGGGGGGGGGGGTATCAATCAGGATACCCACTTTAAAGTCAGATAATTATTTCTTAAGGTACCAAAATTATGAATTTCTTGATTTTCATATGGATCAAATATCTAAATTTATGTTTTGCATTGAAAATTCAGCAAATCTAAAATCTTTTGCTTTTTCCCACTTTTTAGACATTTCTGTAGCCAAAACTTAGTTCTGTTTCAAAGACCGCCTCAACCAGTATCTCCGGAGGCCCCGGTTGAAGGTGAAGCCCTTCAACCGCATCGTAGCGAGGCGTGCTTTGCACAAATAGGGAATTTTCGTGCAGCATAAGCATCAATCAAGTATAGGCGGTCATTCATATTAAGGGAACATTGTATCCTACATTGGGATTGGCTTTGATGCCAAGATTATCTTCCAACTGAACCCGTTCTTTAAACCACAAGACAAATACCGACAGTAACACAAACAATGCCGCCAGACAGTCGTACCACATTTGTGTGACCGCAATGCATTATACGCACCTTAGTCCATTTTGTATTGCCCAATCAGTGTCCAGGAAAAGTAATAACGAAAAACAAAGTACACAAAATAGATACGGAAAGGCGGGGGGGGAGGGGGGCGGGCGCAATTTACTACCCGTGAGAGGGGGCTATACCACATGGTGTACAGGACTGCAGGAAATCAAAAAAGCGCACGCCTGATGAAAGGCTAGCAAAAAACTAAGTATAAACAAGGTACCAAAATCTATTGAGTGTATAATCTATATGAAAGACTTACATACTGGTATAACCAATATAGGATGCCTTGAAATTTTTTCATACACCTTTTAATTTCCTGCTATTATTAGCAAACCACTGATGGAGTAGCAACTATCATTCTTCCTAATTCTAATTTTCATTACAGATTGGAATGTGGATCTTCGATCACATGTTTCCAAAAATGCTACAAGAATCAATCAAGAATGCAATGGTGCTTCTGCTCTACACAAGGTAAGAGGCATGTCGCAAGTCCATTGTGATTATTTAAAAAAATAGGTGATTTTATCAGAACTATGAAAAGTGGATATAAGGCCTTTGAAAATCATCTCTTATAGTGCATGTTCTTAGGTAGGATTATTTCCTGTATAGATTTGTGTTTCAAATTGAATTTTAAAGGTGCTTAGTGGTGACAGAAACGTACATGCCCCCCCCAATTTCAATTTATCATAAATGCACAATTAGATTTTCCACTGAAAACAAGTAGGTGCCCCACTAGATAGAAATCTCAAAATGTTGAGGTACAGCAATAACCTATGGTAACAAAATAGCAATTAAGTTGTTAAGGGATTGTTTCTTACCAACTTTCAATGCTCTCAACAATGGAATGGCTACACGGGAGTTGCCATTACCTACCCCTCCTGACCCACTTTTTTCTGACTAACTTATGAATTCGAACCACACAGGCTTATTCCATTAAGTTTCCAATTCATAGTGTGTCCAGAAAAAGTATGTTCGATGGGTCGTTTACGGAAACCTCCCATGGCTACATCCATGGTTTAGGGCTTGAGTACTGTAACCGACAACCATCTTTGAGGCCATGGGGGACCAGTGTGTGTGGGTTGCCATCTTCCTCCTCTACTCCCTTCTTTTCTCTTCTCCTTACCTCACGGTCACTCACTCACTCTTACAAAAATTCTCAATTTCTCTTTATCACACAGAAATTGCTATCTCCAAGTCTTCTACCTCCTACTTCTAGCTGGCATCACTTATGTTTACTCAGGCAATGTCAACCCAATGATCCAAGAGTACCATCTACCAACAGCTTACACAGTAGGAATTTACACCACTCTTGCAATCAACTTCCTTCTCTATGTCATTGCCAGCTTCAGTGATCCAGGAGAGATAACAATAGACAACCAGCCAGGTTATTATAAGGTGTTTGAGTTTGATGGTGTGATGTATATGAAAGGAACTCTTTGCAGGACATGCAGATTTGAGAAACCAGCACGCTCCAAACATTGTGGTATGTGTCTGATTAACATGTACAGTAGGTCTGTGTTGAACCTTGTTGATTATGTTTTAATGAAAATTTGCTATGTATGTCACTGTCATCAAACAGGAGTTTCCATATACATGTACAATAATCTGAGGAAGTGCTTGTACTGCTGCAATAATGGGTTCAAGTCTCAGTGCTAGGTATAAGAATGGTAATCATAAAATAAGCAGATAGGATCAGTCAAGCTATAGGGAAAAAAGAAACAATAGGTATCTAGATTGGTTAAAGGCTGTCGGATACTATTGATCATGATATTTTATTTCGTTTTTTTTGAGAATTTGGACACTAGATTCAGAGGCATTGTATTAGAATGGTTTTTTTAAAACAATGAATTGATAGGCAATGTATTAGTAACAAAACTGTGGGATTTCCACAGGGCTCCATATTGGGTCCACGTTTAGCATTTTTTTTTTGATGTTTTATTTTTTTCTATGTAAAATGGCAATTATCAATACACATCTGTTTAGAATTTGTTCTTTTTTGCAGACAACCACAATTCTTTATTTCACAAAGATCTTGTTAGTGTCGACCTCTGATCAATAATGAATTGTGTGGAAAGTAACTATCCCGAATTATAATATAGGATGAAATAAAGATTGCTTTGGATGGTACAAATATTACTAGGGTTAATTAAAACCATTTTTTTTGGGGGGGGGTAGGGAGGGGATGCTAGTAAATCATGAAAAATCATGACATGGAAGGATAATATTGATTTACTACTTCGAACCAATAGAAACAAAATTGGTATTTGTTATAAAAAGATTAAAGGGGGTGGCCCCGATTTAAGGATTGAAGTTTTTATCTTGATAGATTGGCCTTCACCCCAAAACCCCATTGTAAAGTTTTGCCGCCAATGTTTAAATCCGTTTTCATCTTGAGAGCTAAAACATGCGATTTTGTAAGCCCAATAGAAGTACTGTGTAAAATTAATATGGTAAACCAAAATGGGGACATTTCGCTCCATAACTTTGGCCCTAAAGATTTCACTTGGGCCCTAAGATTTCACAGGGTAAATGATAATTACTAAAAATGACTATTTATTAAGCGGCACATATCCACCTACAATGGTGCTCAACGGCGCCGATATTATAAACAGATAAACAAAAACATTAACGACTAAGCAAAATTTAATAAATGGAATACACTGTGGCCCACAAGGCTCTACCAAAAAATAAAAATTATGTAACATACATATTACCTTCATAAAAAAATGATACTAAAGATTATTTGAAAAATAATGTTTCTTAAAACAATGAACATTATTAAATTGCAAATATCAAAGAAATACATGATTAAATGCAATATAATCATCTTACACAATTTAGGAGAATAATACAAACATAAATTGACAATCAAGAGGCTTAAAAGCCTCAGAAAAAGAGGTGTTTTTTAGATTTTTCTTAAATTGTTCAGGGGGTGATCGACGTTTTAATAGGAAGGGAGGATTGTTCCAAATTGAGGTGTGCACAAGAAAAAGACCTTCGCCCCCAAGAATGATATGACCGAGGTTCAACCAAATTCATTTTATTAGCAGAACGTAAAAAACGAGGAGGGTTGAAATTGGTAAAAATAAAATAATCATGTAGGGAGGAGCCATGCCATTGATAGATTTAAAAAACAAAAAAGCATATCTGGTATATAATTCTATAGTTTATTGGAAGCCAGTGCCCCAAAATCCGAAAGATTGGAGAAATATGATTATGTTTTCTAGACAATATATAACCCTGGCAGCAGAATTTTGAACCGCTGGAGACCGATTTATTTTGAACTTGTGGGAGACCAACTAAGAGTGAATTACCCATATCCAAATGAGAAGTGACAACTGAGTGAATGATTTGCTCAGATGATTGGGGAATTTAATATTTCCTAATTTTACCCAATGTTTCGAATGTGATAAGTGTGGAGCGACACAAGTGGAAACATGCGGATGATGCGACATTGACGAATCAAAAATTGAACCCAAGATTGCGAGCTTGTTGACAGGAGTAATTTTGGGGAAAATCACCATATTCACATGAGGAATCAGCACAAATGTCGATAGTGCTGGAGGAACCTATTAACAGAATCATTTTATCATACATATAAGCTTTAAAAAATTGTCATGCCATCAAGAGCGAAGAATTTCAGGGAAATACATGATTCAATACGTCTAATACCCTGATCAGCAGCATGCTGAGACGAGTTTTAAAAGAAAAAATAATTGTGTATCATCAGCAATCAACATGGTAGGCAAAGGGTGTTTTACCCAATGATGTCGTGGCAGGGACGTATAAACTGTAAACCACAATGGCACAAGGACTGAACCCTGTGGTACAGAAAAAAAAATCATGACGAACAGGGGTTGATAAAACATTGATAATACGAACATAATGAAATCTTTTCCCTTAGATATGACTGACCACCATTAAGAGCACTTACCATTGGACACCGATGATTCATAAGTCTTTGAGCAAGAATATTGTGATCAAAACGGTGTCAAAAAGTCGCGCTAAGATCTAAAAGAATTAAGACAGTAACACAGACCTCGTCCATAGCGCGCAAGATGTCATTTGGAACACGCAAAAGCGCAGATCAATGCTGTGCTTAGCCTTGTATGCTGATTGAAACTTATCGGAGAGGCCGTTGCTATGGATAATATTGTTTAATGAGAGGCAACAAAGCGCTCTATGGTCTTTCCGAGAAATTTCAAATTGGAGACGGGTCTATAGTTTTTAAAATATCCGTGTCCAAACCAGGTTTTTTAAGGAGAGGGCGATATAGGCCTGTTTGTAGACTTATCAGGAATACCTGCTCAAAAGACTTATTATGATCATTGTAATTAAAGGAGCCAACACATCAACACATTCTTTGATAAGCTAAGTTGGTGCCGGCAAAGCGGCACGATTTATTTGGAGAGCTTTTATAAGTTTTTACATCCGGCATAGAAACCTATTCAAACTGAGAGGGTCCCATGTTGCTCGGTGAATGAAACTGAATATCCAATGATGTGTTATGAGAAGATTTCGGGAATTTTACTGCGATTACTAATGGATCTTTTCAATGAAATAAATGAGAAAAATAGTAGCCTTTATTCAGATATCAACAATGTTGACCACTTACGGTAAAATCGGGGGGCTTCTGGGGGATGATTGGACTATTACTGATGGGGCCATTGACCTTTAAAGCAATAATAGCACATTGTTTTGAAGAGCGCCCCCAATTTCAAAAAAATTTGATATTTTGCACAGTTTATGTTGGTAAATTGTCTGGTAAAATCCACCTGCAAAGCCGGATGCTAAAAAATGCCTATTTATCATAAAATAAAGCAGTGTGCAAATTCCTTGAACATTTTGTATAGCAGTTTTTGCAAATTTTGCCATAATTGTGATGCTTTTATTTATTTAGCAGGGTAAAAAATGCTATACAAGCCAACCTTTGTGTAAAGCCAGTTACTTCAAAAATGGGTAGCATTTTGCCATGCTAAACAGAGGAATTTGCACACTGAAAATAAGTGATTTTGTAATTAGAATTGGGATCCCAGATTGTTCTTAACGGCAGAGATGGAAATGCTAATAAGTTTATGTCCGTCCATGGTGTAAATGTGCACCTCAAGAAAAGACCTATAACTTTTCTTGCCTGAACCCATGGAACAGCTAATGGATTAGAGTAGACACGTATGACGCTATTTCCCTGCTATTACATATTGGAAGGGAAGCGGCCGTTTACACAGCCGTTTTGTATTAATTATCAGAAAATCTCCCGATATAATTATTCTAATTACAAAATCCTTCGTTTGGACCCATAGACATTTTCGAGCTTAACATCACCGTATAGTTTAATACCAGTTACCATGGCAAACCTGTAAAAATCTCAAAATTTTTGAAAATTGGGGCGATCTCAAAAATGTGTAATATTGCTTAGCACTTCTAATCATATGTCTACGTTTGTTGTACTCCTCGTTCCTACGTCATGATTAAATCATGCATTCTTGCTTGGGTACACATGAACATCGTCGGCGGCGTCACATAGTGACGTAATTCGACCTTTTGGACTTTTGGAGAAATTTGGCATTACTTTTGTTTTGGTATGTAAACTATTGCACTGAAAGTCTCAATCTACATTCACCAAGTTTTAAACCGCAAAGTGGCTTTAATTAGTAATATATATTAATTAACTAATTAATGACTTATTTACAAAACGTAAATTGTCCGCATCACTAACAACGTATTTGTCGAAATCTATACTGCGCAGGCCCATAACATCGTATCTGCATTTGAAGTCTCGTCGCGTCACATAGTGACGTATTTTTGGGGAGACGTATTTTGCCAGTCACGGTAGCATTGAATTTTTGGGGTCATGTTCACATAGTGACGTATTAGCGCAACGCGTCACATAACTACGTATTTACATGTCGTATTTGTATTACACTTGAAATTGCTATTTTTGTTGTTTGGTCGTTTTGTCACATAGTGACATATTTTATTTAACATCATCTTTTTCGGGCATATCTAAATAATTGTACGCTGATTAGTTAAATAAATTTGAAATTTAACCTTATTTGGCGATTTTCCACTAGTTTTAATTGATGAAATAATGTTTTAATTAAAGGGGCATTTCGGATCCACAACCTCGTCCCCCCCATTTAGCCGCTCGAAAAAGTTGAGATTTTTATATCAATCTGAACCTTTAGCCTTAGTATCCATGTTACCAATCTACGTGCAAATGTCGGTCGTATCTGTAAGAAATTTTGCAATTTTGTATTTTCTGTTCTGTTCCTCCGTAACGGACAGAAATTACACGCACAGTGGTCTATGGGACCGTGGGAAACAGCATTTGCTCCATAACCCCAAACCGCAAGCTCGGATCAACTCAAATTTCGTAATAAGTTTTTCTCAAGGATAGTCTAGTAAACCATAAAAACAGAGGGTGCCCTGGATCACGAATGCAAGCCCCTTTAACAGTATGATGGGGTAACTTAAAATCGCAAAATCTTCAAGCCGTTTCCTCTCGAAATGCGTATTTTGCAAATACGTCAGTATTTGACGCGGGGGCCGACGACATATGAAGGCATTTTCATGGAATTTCTTTCTACATTTTAAAAGCAGTGAATAAGATTATTATTTCTTAAGTGCATGTAAATCTCACAATGGACGTATGTTTCAGTTTCCTATTCATCCGATAATGAATTTTTGATATGCATAAATTGCACTTAGTTAATCACATAAATATTGGGCCTCTTACTGGCTAATTTCAAATGTTTAACACAACATAATTTTTGTTTATCCACAATACTTGTATCACAAGCAACATCAAGTATATAATAAGGTATTGAACAGGTAGGTCTGAAACAGGTCCATCCCTTTAAAATGTCCATTAAAGACCACTATCAGTGATTTGCTAAATCCGCAAATCGACAAATCATAAAAAAGCAGATTTTGCATGTCATGTAACAAGTTACAAGGTATCCTACATCCCCCTTGCAAGAAAGCCCGACGCAACCTAATGAAGGACGAATCGGGGGATTTGGTCCCCTACTTTCCGAACGGACCTTACATTACACTACTTCAATGGCAGAATCGTATCTTGGAACCTGCCGTTTTCCTCTCCTTTCTGTCAAATTTCTACAGCTTGAAAGGTTAACTGTATGAGAATTCTACAGACTTATCACTTCACTTGAAGCTATTCCTGCAATTTCAAAATTTTTCAAAATCACTGATAGTTTCTTTAATAGTGCCCAGTTGCTATTGAGGGCATGATTTTTTTTTTTCTTCTTTAAAGCTTTGAGGTGCTGTTAGTAAACATGCTCCAAATGTGTGTTGTTGTCCAATTTATTAGAAATGTTTTTTATACTCTCGGGGTAGCTTTTTTAGACCAGGGTAGGTAGCTGGTCAGCATCATGTCATTTGGTCAACTTTGCATACCTCTTGTCAGTGACGAAGTGAAATTTAATAGGTGCCCAAAATGTACCCACTGAAGTTTTAGATGGGGCATACTTTACCTCAAAGATGGTGATAGATCTGTACAATGTGCTGTCAAAAATTGGGAGGTGATTTCCATCTAACATGTGACAAATATTTACTCCTTTTCGGCAGACAAGTTATCTTTTGGTATCCTAAAAATTGTCATTTGTTTTCTAAACTTCTTTGGCAATCTTGAGCCTTATCGCTTCTCACTCTAATCATACTGAACCTCTTTTAGTTAAAAGTTGATAAGATATAAAACCGGGCCATTCCTGAAGACCTTAATATAAAATGATGTATTCATACCTCCTTTAAGTCACCTCATGGTGATAGATGCGTGCACATATTTGATCAGCCACTGCTCATGGTTTAACAACTGCATAGGTGGTGGTAACGTCCGTGTCTTTCTCCTCCTCCTATCAGCATTACACTGGGAAGCATTTATGGCTCATTTGTGATAGCGATGTGTGCTTGTTTGCCATATTAGGTCAAAGGCATTATGCAAGCAAGCTATTATGAGCATATGGCAACGTGTACAGTACCAGACTAATATCCTTTCATAAATATTAAATGTAACATTTTTTCATTGTTATAATTCCTTACCAACCAGGTGTCACATTAGGTTGTTGGTCACATTATAAAATGCAAATGGGATGTGAAATATCCATAGTCCCTTGGGTGTTGTCTTTGCTCATAGATAGTCCAGACTATAATAGTATGAGCAAATAGTACAAAATGTAGTGATATGACAAATCCTTGGATTTCAATTGTTGTAATACTGTTTGGGGTTCTCCTTTCAGACCTGATTATGAATCTCTGGCACTAAAAAAAAAATAAAAGTATAGTGCAAGACTCAGCTTATTCTTGTGGCCTAGTACTTGGTGGGTGTCCCAACGGGCGACGTATACGCGAATACTGCATCCACCCAACAAGTGCTGGAGGAGTTTGAATACGTGCTCGTTGCTTGATTGGTTGAAAAATACTCAAAATCTACAAAAAAATGAACCGGTCGGTAGAGCAATTTTAAAACCCTATGGATTGTTTTAGATGTCTTTATACTGAGATCAGCTGAAGCATTGCAAGAAATCTTTCAATGTTGTTTAGCTGTAGATTTGCATTTTAGAAAGTTTACTTCAGGCCCTGTCTTGAACCCTGATGAATGTTGGAGCACTCCCTATAGGCTGAAAAAAAAACACTCGGCGAATCGACCATAAACAAAATTCCACCAGACTTGTTGTTATGAGTATTCAAAGGTTTTCGTTCCGCAGGAACCACCATTACTGGGTGTCACCCCCTACTATATCGCTCAAACTAGACACTAGGATGTAAAACCACCCTGGACCAATTATATATTTGATTAAGTTCTTAAGATATTTATATTACCAAAAAACTATGATTCAAAAAAAAATTCAAGTTCTTTACAAATTCTGTATTCCATTCATAATTTCACTATTTTTGATACATTCTATTCCCGGGTTATTACACTTAAATGCGGCATTCCACTGATGAAGTGAATTCCCTGTGCTTATATGGCACAAATGTCCCATGGAAGGTAACAAAGCAACACCTAAATGATGACCAATAGTTCCAAAACAAAAAACTTCACGATGAGAATGTACCTTTACCCCCCAAATGTGCGCCAATTTTGGTTGACTTCTAAGGTAGCTTTACAGGTTCTTGAACGAGATGAGTTTATAGAAAAGTCCCAGTAGTGTTGAAGACAAACCCGCTTAAAATTAGTCTGAAGAAAGATTACAGACAACAAATCAGGAAACAAAGAATCAATCCAAACAATAGGTGCGAAACAAGATGAAAACCAACGGTGGGGACACAGAAAGAAAAGAGCATGCCAGCACGAAGAATCTTGGAGGGTCCAGTTTTTCGCATTACACACAAAAGAGTTCTTATGGTTATTTCATTAAGTTTTGGTAATTGATTCCTGGTCTCATTAAATTCTGCCATATTAAATACATAGTACCATAATTTGTGAATGGAAATAAATAACGTTATGTCAAAACTTGAAATTATCTCATGATAAAGTAGCCCCATCGGAAGTAATCGAAAATGCTATCACTATATGAATTTCTTACTAAACTTTAAATACTTTTTTGAGACCATAAATCAATGCAATATGAAAATATTTACTAAGTTACATAACTTGATTGAATATTGAGGCTTTTCTTTTCAAAACAACATAATTCTATATTCTCAAGGCGGCATTTCATGAAACTTCATGGCGGATCCTTGTTAATTTTCATCAAATATAGTCTCCTTTTCCAAATATTATTTCATGCCAATATATTCACAGTTCTTCCAAAAAAAAATAATATATATTACGGAATATTCTTTCATAAGAAAAATTTCAAATATGTACCAAATATCATTGACAAAAAGTATACTCGCATAAGCACAGACTCATTGCTCGGGGAAAAGATATATGAATTCTGGCGATTTTCAACCAAAATACCTTATTTAAAATGAATCTTTAATTTCTCTTACTACCTGATAAATTGTAAAAATGAAACTGTCTTACCAGGTAAAAAATAGATCCAAACATTCTGCCGCGCAAATCAATCTTATTATTCGTGATATACACAAAAATTAAACTTACTAGGATCCAGTTAAGAAAATGAATTGTGAAAGTGGATGGTGTCGAATCATCCAGGGTAACATCCCCAGAAAGTACGTGTTGTGTCAGGCCCTGCCTTTACTTCCATCTTCAGTAGAATTGCATTCCGGACCACCCAACAGAATTATAATAAAGTGCCACTCCCCATAGATATCACCATGCACTACATATAGTGTTTGTCCCTGACAGGACAAGTTGATGTTTTCGCCCAGCATCCAAATCACAAGTGAAGTAAATTTCACAAATGCGCGCCAGCGATGTTTGCCACATGTGCGCTTTTGCATTCCATAGAATCCCAGCCTAACTTTACAACTTAGAGTTGTTTAAAAAGCGCGCCTCCGGCGGTCTCTAACCATAACACGATGCAAGTTTGCATTCTGAGATCCACACCCCGCTTGGCCCGAACTAATCCATTCACTTTTTCTAGACTTACGCAAAGCTCTTCTCTAGATCAATCATTGAATCAATTATAATACAAATAAAAATATATTCCCAATTCCTAAATACAAAACATTTTATTGGAGTCCTATTCCACCGTGACATTTAGCTTCCCCCGTAAGAGAAATGCAGTATTTTGCATTTACTCCAACGAGGTAGGAACTACAAAGATATTTTCCAAATTTGCTATGTCAATATCAAGATTCTGCTCTTTAATACTTTCAAAACATAGTGAATCACTGAATTTATCTGCTAGTAACATCAAAATATTCAAATTGACTGATCACATGACATTTATATGAACTGCAAGGACTGCCCTTACTTCGCACATAAAATCTAATTTTTAGATGCGACTTCATATAATCAGAACATACATGTTTGTACTGATGGACTTCCCAAATGTTTTATTATATGGTTGAAGTGCTAGGGCCCATCTAATTATACGGCCGTTGGGAATTTTGACTTCATATACATGCCAATGGTGATGTCTGTTTTCAATTACAAACTCACGACCGTACAAGAAAGGGTTCAAATTTTTGAACAGCCCACACGATGGTCAGACATTCTTTCTCAATCCTGAGTATGCTGTTGACTTGACAACTTCTTGCGGGCATAACGCGGACGGAACTTTCACCCTGGTTTCTTGTAGAAGGACAGATCCTATTCCTTTCAGAAAAAGCATCACTACGAAGAATAAATGGCTTATCAGATTGGCAGATCTAAGTGGGAGCAATTGTCAACTTTATTTCTTCAATGTTGGAAAGCCTCTTCCGACTTTGTCCCCAGTGATTTTATTGGGCTCCCCTTTCTTTGTTTTTATGTCAGTGGATATGAGATAGGGCAAAGTTGGGAAGGAATTTCCTGTTAGTAGCCCACTAAACCCAAAAAATGATCTTAGTTGAGTGTTTGGTCTTGGGTTGTTCTGCACTTCTTGATAGCTTTCAAATCTTGTCTGGTTTTGGTTCGGTTTTTTTAAGATTCCTTTTCCTACTACATGTCCCAAGAATTCTATCTCACGATATCAAAATAGCACTTTGATGGCCTGGCTGTGAAGTAGCATCTATGAGTCTTCGAATACTTCCTTAACAAGTTGCATATGCTCTTCCCAGGTTGAGTATGGATAAGAATGTCGCAATATAGTTATGTACATTGTTGAGATCTTTGAGGAGAATGCGCATGATCTTACTGAAAGTTGCCGCACTGTTGACCAACCCAACACGGCATTACTTCGATTGGTACAATCCCCCGTGAGAAATAAATGCACAGAACTTCTTTTGATTCTTATTGCAAGGAATTTGCCAAATTACACCCTTAATGAGGTCAATTTGGAAAATAGTTATCTTTTGACAGCTGAGCAAATATTTCCTCGGTTATCAGTACTGGTTGACATAAAACTCGGTGTTGCATTCAATTTCCTTGTATCACAGCAACAACGAATAGTTCCGTCAGGTTTGGCTACTATTGTCAACGGACATGATAACGGACTAGGAATGTGAGTAATAATTCCACTTCCCGCATAGTATCCAATGTCTTTTTGACTGAAGCTCGCAATGCATGAGGGACGGGATAAGGTGTAAAACGAACTGGTTCTGAATACTCAGTTTGATGGAGAGTGATTTCCCAATGCGTCCTTCCCGGAATGTCAGTTAAGGTTGCCTTGAAACTTCTAGTACCTATTACATATTGTGTTTGTTCCTTCATCAAGTTCCTGACTATGTAACATCTTTCCACGTCTCTTTAGATGCTAAAGGGGGAAGTTGTATAATAATATCTTCCCCCTTGTGTGTAAGGGTAAGACCTTGGTCTCCATTTCTTGTCACCTCATTTCATTTCCTCTGCAAGACTGCTACGGAAGCTACATCTAAAGTGCCTAATCCGGGTTTGAACAGCGGTGCGCCGACGATAAATCTTTTTTCAGAAGGTGATGTGGAACGGTTGTTTCTGCGTGCCTCTAAGTCAATTCTGATAGTTCAGATTGTTGACTTTCTTTACAATGTGGAAATGGTCCCTTCAATGCATTAACAATAGTGTTTTCATCGGTAGAGGAGCAATAAGAGAGTAACTTCATCACCTTCATTCTCCGAGGAGATCTACTTTTTGTTGTTATTGAATACGAGGTATTTTCTTTGGATTTCGCATTTCCTCTCTAGCTAGTTGACAGGTAGTCTCAAGTCTTGTTTGCAGATCAATTACTTGTAAGATATAGGTACTCTTGGTTTCTCCTTCTGCATTTCTCTCCAGTCCAAAGCTCACTCAACAATTGCCATGGGTCCACGTACATTACGACCATATAGTATCAAAAGGAGAGAACCCTGTGCTGGACTGTGGTGTATCTCGATACGCAAATAGGAGTGGGCAACTGTACCGGTCCCAGTCAAGTGGTTTGTCTTCAACATTGTCTTCAACTGCTTTGAGGGACTCCATTGTATCTTTCCCCTAAGCCGTTAGACAGCGCATGATTATGGGGTAGTGACTAAGGATTGAGGACAGTAGTATGTTCAACTCGTTCTGAAATTAGACATGAAGGGACCCCTTGAGCTGTCAGAACTTGTCGGTACCCCTAACCGTGTAAACATACTAATGAGCTCTCCGCCACAACCTCAGCTTCAATAGACTTGAGCGCCACAGCTTCAGGATACCTGTTTGCATGAGTCCATGAGTACAAGGAATATATCGAGTCCACGGATTGTTGCCGGTTTATGGGACCTATCAAGTCTACCGCAAACTTTCAACCGGAGAATCGATGATTGGCCGGTTCTCCCAAAGGGTACTGTAGTCACCTTACCTTGTATTGTTCTTGGCATATGTCGCACGATTGACAGAATCTGCGTACATCAGCGCCAATTCCAGGCCAGTAGAAATTTTGTAGATATGCTGTCATTGGTCTTCTTTGCTGCTTGATGCCCCCAGGAGTAGTGCACCTCGTGTGCAATCCTTCATTAACCTGTACTTCTAGATTCTTGAGGTTACAACTACGGCTTTGATGTTGAAATTACCATAATGAACATTGGGTGCTGAAAACTCACGATAGAGAATTCCATATTTATCACCAAGGTACAGTTACCGCCACCCCTACCTTGTGGTGTTATGAATTCGGCACTTCACGAATTTTATCAGTGTCGGATCTGCCAATGCTTTTGTTTTAGCAGTTCAGTCGTTAGCCACTTCAGAGGCCGGTCGGTACTATCAATGGGTGAAGGGTGTGCCAGAGGGTCTTTGCCTGACTTCTGTTTGCACGGCACCTGCCGTATCTACTTTTTCCAAGGAGCCACTGGGTACAGGCGGTACAGATTCAAACTGGTTCTTCACTTGAGATGTCTTCACTTGGGATTCCTTCTACGGTAATTTCTTCTGCTTTTTCTGTGAAGTCTTGATTCTTGGTACGATCAAATTTCAATAGAGCTGATTCTGGGTAGTTTAGCTTCACGAATACCCTCGATGTTACCTAGTTTATAAGGTTCATACACGGGATTTGCCAGCAACAATGCTGTCAATTGACCCACACGGAGGAGGATTAAAATGGATCTTTGCCACTGGGAATCTTCGCACGTAAATATATAAGGATACACGTCTTAAATTCACCAGTCTTCTGTGTTGGCTCAACTAGGTCTTCTCGTACAACACTACCTGTACATCCAGTATCACGAAGTACCTTCACTTGTTGAGTACCTACGAATCCAGTCTGAATGGGCATTGACGAATCCCGTGGTGACAGGTGCGTCACGCGGTTAACTGATGTCCACATTCTAACGTGTTGTAGACTCCACGGATTTGGAATTCACGCTGGTGACCAGATGTAACCTCAGGAAAGCGGCTTTATGCCACAACCTTTTGTCTTTAGATTCATTGGCATCTTTACTAGCCTATATTCAGGTTGCAGCCCATCTTTGACTGGTCAGATTTAATACATCAGTACTTCTAGTAATAAGCATCAACTCTTACCCTTGGCACTACAATTTTTTAGAATGGGACAGGGCTTTCAAACAAATGAAAAACATTCACCTTAGGCCTAGATGATAGATTCAGAAAAAGCCTTGTCTTCTCCCTATGCTGCGCCTTTGCCATGTATCATTGACTTTAGGCCAGTTATTGGGCCTATTCCCTGAGCAATTCTTACTCTTGCCTTTTGGCGTTACCCGACCACACCCCACCAACCACATGAGCCTTTAGATAGTGGGTCACGCCATATATGCACAATGCATGAACGTTTCTAGGCTTGCGTTCTCTGAGAAATGTGGCCATATCCCTAGATACACTATTTATAAAATTGGTCACAAATAAGGAGATCAATTATACCTTCCATTGTATTTTCTTTGAAGCCAAGTTACCCATCGTTTTTTAAAATAATTGGCAGTTTCTTGTTTAAACTTGCGTTGAGCAAATTCGCGTTCTTCAGCCAGAAGTTGCGTTCTTCAGCCCGAAGTTGGCGTTCTTCATCGCGCTGTGCTTTAAGTACTGCTCTTTCATTTGAAATAAAATCAAGCAAGTCTTTTCCTTTAAGGCCAATCTTCTCGCCTAGCGCAGTTTAATCTCTCAATTTCAAAAGCACTTGTCGCCATTGTGACTATGTAATTGGAAACATAAGCATCAAAGTTGTACAACTATACCTAATTTGGAATGCAAAAAGTTGGCCTGTTCTCAGAATATAACACTATCAAAACATACATTCCATCCGGACCAAAGCAAGCACTACCACAAAATATTTACACATTATATGTTAGTGATCAATGACACCCAAAATAAGCACGTTACACTTCAAAACATACCCCCGCATTCTTGAATTAATCATTGCAGAACTCTACTACTGATCTTGAAGTTGATCTTGAAGCTTAATGGTGACACAACACGTTTTCTGAAAGGATGCTACTGAGAATCGAAATTTATAAAACCAATAAGTCTCCACGAAATAGTTATACATTAATATAAACTAATTTCTGTATCAATAATTGTTTAATCCACACGTGTCCAATATCCGAAACCCTTCAAATTCTAACAAGTTTCACAAAATTAATGAGCGACGTTTTACCCGGATCCTACACCCAAAAATGTCACCCCATACTAATAGCGCTCAACTAGACACTAGGATTAAGAACCAACCTGGACCAATTATTTATACTTTGATTAAGTTCTTAGATATTTGATTTACAAAAAAGGATTCAAAAAAAAAAATTACAAGTTCTTTACAAGTTTGTATTTCATTCATAAGTTAACTATTTTTGATACAAATTTATATTCCCGGGTATTTACACTTAAATGCCGGCCAATGTCCACTGATGAACAGTGAATTACTGTGCGTTATATTTGCAAATGTCCCATGGAAGGTACAAAGCACACCTGAAATGAGGACCATGTAATTCACGATCTGCCGAAAGTACTTACCAAAAGGCGCCAATGTTGAATTCTTAAGGAGCTTCCAGTTCTTGAGAGATGAGTTTATAGAAACCCGTCCCAAGTAGTGTTGAGGACATAAACCGCTCTTAAATAGTCTGAAGAAAAACAGCAAAATCAGGAGGAAACCAGAATCCAATCCCAACACATAGGTGCGAACAACAAGATGAAAACCACCAACGGTGGACTTAAGAAAAGAAAAGAGCAATGCAGAGCACTAAGAATCTATGGAGGTCCAGTTTTTCGCATTACACAAAGTTTGGTTATGTTTATTTCATTAAGTTTTGTTATGATTTCATGGTCTCATTAAAATTCTGCATAATTAAATACAATTATCCATAATTGTTGAATGAAATATAATTAACGTTGTCTTAAACGTGAAAATTATCTCATGGATAAATAGCCAAATTCGAGTATAGAAAATGCTATCACATATGAATTTCTTACTAAACTTTAAATACTCTTTTTGGGACCATATATTAAATATGAAAATATATTTACTAAGTTACAAAATTGAATTTTGAATGATTGCGGCTTTTCTTTTCAAAACAAATAATTCTATATCGCAAGGCATTTCATGATTCATTGGCGTATTTCCTGTAATTTCATCAAATATAGTCTCTTTTCCAAATTAAATTAATTTTCATGCCTCTCAAAGTATTATTCACATTTCTTCCAAAAAAATAAATATATCTTACGGGCATATATATTCTTTCATCCAAAAGCCAAATATTCAAATATTTACCAAAATATTCATGCCAAAAGTATACTCGCATAAGGCCATGCCTCATTGCTCAGGGAAATGAAAAAAAATGATATATGAATTTGGCTAGTTTAAACCAAAATACATTATTAAAATTAATCTTTAATTCTCTTCACAACATGGATAAATTTGTTAAAGTGAAAATTTCTTTACCAGGTTAAAAATATATCCAAACATTCTTGCCTCTCAAATCAATCTTAATTCGGTATACACAAAAAGAAACTTACTAGGATCCATAAAGAAAAATGACTTTTGTTGAAGGGGATTGGTTGTCGACTCATCCAGGTAACATCCCTAGAAAGTCGTCCGTTGTTGTGTCAGGCCATGCCCTATTAACTTCCATCTCATAGAAACATGCATTCCGGACCACCCAAACACAAAATTATAATAGTGCCACTCCCCATAGAGTATCCACCATGCACTACAAGATATAGGTTTGTCCTGGACAAGGACACGGTTGATGTTTTTCGCCAGCATCCAAATCACAAGTGAATTAAAATTTCACATGCCCGCAGTGATGTTTGCCACAGGTGCGCTTTTGCATTCCATAGAATCCCAGCCTAACTTTACAATAGAGTTGTTTACTACAAAGCGAGCTCCGGCGGTCCTACATAACAATGCAATTTTGCATTCTTTGAGATCCACACCCCACTTTGCCGAACTATTAGACTTACGCCAAGATCCTTATCTAGACAAATCTTGGTATAACTTATACTACAAAATAAATAAAATTTCTTTTTTTCCCAATTCATAATACACAAACATTTATTGGAGTCCTATCCCACCGACATCAGTTTCTGAACCAGTTTGGCCAATAACAAAGGTGCTACAAAAAGCCACGACTCTGAACTTCATTTTAACAAGACCTGTCAGGATCACAATGAGAGGAATACAACCATATTGATGCATGTTTTGTAACAAATTTGCACACTCATCTTGAAACATTCAGGCAGCATATTTGCAGACATAAACGATAAATATTCTCTTTCTTCTTCCTCGAACTGGCAAGAATAATTCAACACCACATTTGACGTTAAAAAACGTCATTTCAATTAGAAAAGAAACGATGTCAGCGCGGAGTATGTCTGAAAAGCTTTTCACAAGATGATTATCTTACACAGCACCCAGGAATCGCATAAAAGAAATCGAACCAATTGAAATTGTCAGAAAATGCTTTGCAAGAAATTATATTCTCACTCAAACACATTCTGACGCACACAAATTGTAAAACCATAATCAATGTGACTATTGTGAAATGCTATGCACAAACATCCATCTTATAAATCAGATCGTACTCATACAAAGTGAAAACCGTATCAAGTTAATTGTCAAAAGTGCTTTGCACGAAATGATCAGCTTACACCACATATTCGGACTCATCACAGGAAAAACCATATCAATGTGAATATGGTCATAAATCTTTACAACAAATCCCACCCCTCCCCCCCATCTTATAAGCCATATCTTCGGAATCATACAAAGGAAAAACCCTATCAATGTGACTTAATTGCTGCCAGAAATGCTTTACACAAAAAATCCCATTTATAAGCCATATTCGCGAATCATACAAAGCGAAAAAACTTCCGCATGTGAAAATATTGTCAGAAATGCTTTGCCCCCACAAAAATGCCCATTCTTATAAGCCAATATTCGGACTCACACAACAGGGGAAAAACCGCTATCAATGCGAAGTATTAGACAGAAAGCTTTGCCACGAACAAAAAAAATGAGGGACCTCCTTACACTACATGTTCGAATTCATACAAAACGGAAAAAACAGTTTATAATGCTGAGTTTGATTGAGACGCTGCCTTGCCGCCGACATGCTGATCGTGACGAAACACATGCCGGAGTACACACAAAAGAGCAAACCTTACCAATGTCAGTATTGTCAGAACTGTTTTGCACAAAAGGGTGTCTTACAAACCAGATTCGGACTCACACAAAGGAAAGACCCCTTATAAGTGCGTGAATACTGTCAGAAAGGTTTAGTCTGAAAAGTGTCATCTTACAGTTACACATGCGAAACTCATACAACCAAAAGAAAAACCATACCAATGTGAGCGTTGTCACAAATCTTTTGCCCCACATAGTAATACTCTTAACTAAACACCTTCGGAATCACACAAAGGAAAAACCGTATCATGCGAGTATTGCCAGAAAGCTTTGCACGAAAATGTAGGGCTTACACTACATGGTTCAATTCATACAAAAAAAACCGATAATGTGGTTTTTTGTGAGAAGGGGCTTTGCGCGACATGCTGATCGTGCGAAACACACTTCGAGTACAACACAAAAGAGAAACCTTATACCAAGTAAGTATTGTCAGAAATGTTTTCTCACATAAGGGTGAGCTTACAAACCATATTCGGACTCACCAAAGGAAAAGCCTTATAAATGTGAGTACTGTCAGAAAGGTTTCGTGAAAAGTAGTCTCTTTCCAGTACACTTCGAACTCATAAAAAGAAAAACACCATACCAATGTGAAGCGTTGTCAAAATCCTTTGCACATAGTAATACTCTTACTAAACACCTCGGACTCACAAAATGACAAAACCCTTATATGTAACCGGTCAGAAGTTGTTTTTTGACAAAGAAGTAGTCTCGCATGCACATTTCAAACTCATACAAAGGCAAACCCTTATCAATGTCCTTGTCCGTGAACTTTCACAAGTTGTCATCGTTCAGGGACACATTGGCTCACACGGAGAAGCCATAGTCAATGTAAGCAATCCAAAAGCCTATTGTTTCAGGATAGGCTTTGTTCAAATATATTACGAAATGAATCATTGAAAAGGGTTTTCTACTTTGGGGACAGTCCAGACGGGGGGAAATTGAGTCAATACCACAATTCAATTTCAACGGTTGTGGAAATTTCACTTCAATAAGGTCATGTGATCCCACAAAAAGACCTACCCCCCAAAACCCCAACGACTTTCATTTTGGCCACAGGTGCAAGTACTTTGTTACAGATCATAAATGTCTTGTGGATTTCTCAAACTTCTTTAACACTTTTTTTGTCCCGAAGTACTGACATGTGTTTTGTCAAATGGGGCTATGCACTTGCAATGATTTTGGGGGATTGATTTAAAAACATCCCCTGGAGACAGCCGGACATATCCTTCAAGAAAACCCAGACTGAAATTGTCTGAAAGAGAAAATTTAGTTACTTTACAGTTTTTTTTCAACGCCGCATTTTCCGTAAATAAATGACTAAGATAATTCAACCTCAATGCTTACACGTAATCGATACCTAAACTAAGCCAAGCCGATTTCTTACACAGCACTCGTTCTCTCTGTGGAATAATCTTCTTGGCTTTTTGGTACGTGAACGTATATTCACTGCAATTATGGACCCAGAGGTTTTATGCCCACAATGCAATGCAATGTGCCTATACTACACTGCACTACACATCATGTCAGACTTAAAGGCGCAATGGAGTTTCAACATAAGGTTCCCTAAAAAGGTGAAAATTCTATTTTTGTAACTGGTGCAAAGCTCTTATCAATAAATCCACATCTGCAAGATAAAAGAAGCGATAACTGTTTCTAACTGTTTCTTTTGTACAAAATATGGAAATTTCTATCATATTGTGTAAGAGAGACTATACTTATTATTTGATGTATAGGTAAAAGAATATACAGTGATTCCAGGTGGGGTTAAGAGATTAATTATTCCTGTTGTGTAGGTTGGTGGTGGGGGGGGGTAAACCGATTATTTTTCCCAGGTGTTATGAGAACATAATTTTATTCTGATACAGTGATCATCCTACCACTAAGGAGGGAACAAAGGGTACCGATATATTTTCGTATCTCGGTCAGTGAGCGCGTTACTAGTTGTAACTAGGCTGATGAATTGTCATTTTGTAGATATGCGTGATTTGGTTTTTCATGAGGTCATTCCATGCTTTTCTCTCTAAAACTCCAAATTGAACAGATTGTTTGAGTTCTAAGTAGTCAAACCACAATGGCCACTTGGAGATTTAATATTCATGATATTAATGAACCGGGTTTCATTGTAATGATCAGAGTTACGGTAACAAAGTGTTCATTTGGCTATGGGTCAGAGCTCTTCAGGGGAAATCTGTTGGACTATTAATCATACTAATGCATGTGCGTGTGTGGTGCGCGCTCGCCCGAGCGGAGTGTTTGATGTGCGGGGTGGAACGTGTGTGTTGCGTCGTGTGCGGTTCGTGTGCAAATTGGTTTTTAATGGCTTGTAATTGTAAATATCCTATTTTTGTATTGTTTTTATACGCTGCCTGTGTTTGTGATTTCCCAAACGTGTCCTCTGGGTTTCTCTACATTCTTTGGTTGTTTTATGAATAAAGAATGATTGATACAAATAATAATAACTGGTATCGTGTACTTTGTTTGAATTCGGGTTTGAATTCTTGAATGTTTATGCTCTTCTATTTGATGCACCCTCGATGGAAAAAATGTTTAAAATAACCCATGTCCCTCAAGAACTTACAGGGTAGATAGTATTATCAATACACATAAGAATAATAAGTCTCTTCCGTTGTCTTGGGGGGGGGGGTGTACAACAAAATTCGATTCCCATTGAAGCCGACACTTAAATTCCTCTAAAAGTGCCATTTTTTTTCAAAATGATGAACATTTCGTTTTTTTCAACATTTCCCCCGGATAAGAAAACTTCACATGTTAAGTTACATGATTTGGGAAATGGTTAGCCAGATAATGCATGGCAAACTGGAGGCATCCAGGTGGGCATAAGAGAGACTAATTGTTCTGTGGGGATCCCGGTGGGTGTTATATACCGGGTAAGATTTATAGCTATATTGTTTCTGGTGTTGTAATATAGAGCTTCTATAATATATCAGGGATATCAGATGTGGAAAGAGAAACTAATGGTGTCTGATGTGAAAGGGATACTAATATCGGTGATATCTAGGTGGGGTATAAGAGAGACTAGGTAATCTTGATGTATAGGAGAAACTAATATCGGTGATATTCTTGTGGGGTATAATAGAGACTTCGATTTTGATTTCCGCAAAGGGTACAGGGTGCCTCCCAACGGGTAAAAATTGACCATGTTTATAGTAAGGATATTGGCCCACTCATAGCGTAATGTCCAATAATATGATCCAGTCATAGCTAGTGTCCAAAATACCACATGCATGTCCAAACCACTGGAGTTTACTTTGCTTAACATATTGTCAATAAGTGCCTTGTGTTTTCCAATGTGTTGTTCCAGGAGTTCCCGAATTTGTTGTTTTTGTGGGTGAATGTATAGTGAGCTTGGAGGAGCCTTCTCATACAGTTCAGTTCAACGCCTAACGTTTCTTACAGAACCACATTCGAAACTCAAACTCATACAAAAGAAAAAAACCAAGACAATGGAATATTGTAACATGCTTTGCGCAAGCAAGTGCTCTTACAGACAACGTTTGGATGCACACAAGAGAGACACGTTTAAGTTTTGTCAGAAATGTTTCAGAGAAAGAACGATTCTTACTTACACATTCGAACTCATATGAACCTAACCACATGGCAGGCTATTTTTACAAAATACGGGCAAACATAAGATAAACCCATTATAAGGCACCAAGAAAAAAAACAAGTTATACGACGATCGCGCGCATTTTGTTTTAAAATGGTCTTTTTCTGATTTTTTTTTTAGGGTTTTTACTCGAACTTATTTTGAAATTTCAGGAAAAAAATGAAAATTCGGCCGTTTAAAATGAAAAGAGGGTCAAAAATTATTCATAGGTTTTTTTAATCACGCCACTTCGCACTTGCCTTCTTCTAAATAAACAAGCGCCATTTCACATTTGCCATTTTCACATCTTCTTGAGACAAACTTTTTTTGGGGGCGCTAAAGTATGCCTTTTAAAGTAATTAAAAGAGAACTTAAAAGATAAATTAGCTTCAGACCACATCTGATTCAAGTGTTATAACTCAAAGTAACCAAGGGTTGACAAACACTGTTAAAGTTCGCAATTATAAGGGTATTGATCACATCAATTTAAATTCTGATTTTAATATTGGCCTAATAATCTGAAGCTTTCCTGAATGTTTAACTTGAATTCTCCATTGATCAAGGTGATATCAAAATGTATACTCTTTGATATCAAAATGTCGACTCTTCTGAAATAAACAATGCTCCTGAAGAGATCAAAACTCGTATCATAAGGCCAAGATATCCTTGGTTCGATAGTAACATCAATGATCAGAGACGGCTCAAAAGAAAGTATGAAGGGCATGGGGTAAAAGTCGTGACCCCAAAGATAGGGAGTTGTACCAAAATCAAAAATCTTGGGTTAACGAACTTTTGGATAGGGCAAAGATTGAGTACTATAAGGCTATGTTATGTACAAGTCATATTAAGAGTGTGTTTCAGACAGTCAGTTTTCTGTTAAATAAGAACGTTAGACGACTGCCAACTGCAGGGTCTCTCTACACAAACATTGTGTAATAAGTTTGTCACCTTCTTTAGAGATAAGGTTGCAAAAATTCGTCAGTATCTTGATGTCAAATCTTACAATGATCATAGCAGTTGGCGTAGCAAATATCATTCAATGTGTAGAGTAGCTTTTGTGAATTCAAACAGGTTACTCAAGAAGATGTTTTTAAGTTAATAAGTGAGTCTCCATCAAAAACCTGCAAACTTGACTGTGGTCCAACATGGTTACTAAAAGAACACTTAAATGTGTTCTTGCCATTTATTACCCATGTCATAAATACCTCTCTGAAAACAGGTAGTTTTCCAAAGTATCTGGGCCGTGCACTAATTACTCCAATTATAAAGAAACCGTCTCTTGATTGTAATGACTTCTCCAATTACCGGCCTGTTTCCAACATAAATTTCATATCCAAAGTACTTGAAAAAGTTGTTGCAGGACAGCTGAAACAATATTTAACTGAAAATGGACTTATGATTCTTACCAATCAGCATGGTTCCGCAAGAGGAGTAGGCAGATACGGCACTGTTGAAAGTCGCTGGTGGTGCATAAGTGTATTTCCGAGAAAGCGCCATCTTACCTCAGGAACTGCCTCAACCTCTATGCCCCCGGCAAGCCTGGATTGCGATCTGCTCTTGACACCACACGTCTTTCAGTACCTCGCACACGCTTGATAACAGCTGGTGATAAAGCATTCACAGCTATCGCACCTCGCGAATGGAACAGGCTCCCAACCAACATCAGATCTGCTTCTTCAACTACTCTCTTCAGAAAGAAACTCAAAACCCACTACTTCCCGAATTAATTCTTTTCTCCCGCTGAGCACACATTTGTCTTTTAAAAATTGTGTTTTTATATGCTGTAGTAATTAAGGCTCTGTACTTGTAAGTTTGTAGATTTTAAGTTTTTAATTGTATATGTTTCTTTGTATTGATGCGCTCTGGTATTGTTTTTGATTGAGCGCTTAATAAGTGTCAGTAATAATAATAATATAAAGTGCAGAGTGATATTCTGGATTGCTGAGACAGGGAGAGGGTGGGTTTTTTTCTGTGTCATGCTCGACCTGTCTGCAGCATTCAGAGACCATCGACCATAATGTCTTTGCCGCATCGCCTTCAAAATGACTTTGGCTTCTGGCAAATGTCTCAAATGGATTTAAGAAGTCGTACCTTGATAGTAGAATTTACCAGTCCATATCGATGGCAGATTTTCTGACTCTATTCTCTTGATTTAGGGGTTCCACAGGGCTCCGTATTTGGTCCATGGGATTCCATTTTAAAACACTTCTACTTCTTCTATTGGGCCTATCATTAAAAACATGGACTAAAATTCACGTATATGCTGACGACACACAATTTATATCTCATTTAACCCAAATCTTCTCCAGAGCATGTCAACTGCTCTTTTCTAACTTGAACAATGCATAGCAGATTTGAGAAACTGGATGTCAGACAATAAGTTAAAGCTTAATCCACCAAAACTGTTTTTTTAACTAGCTGGGACTTACCAAGACTGATCAACTCCCACATCCTATTTGGTTCTCAAACTGGTGAAACTTAAATACAAAATAACACCAGTAAGACTTCTCGGCATCACATGTTCGATGCCCATGTCTATGACATTCACATCAATAACCTTTATTTCATGGTGAACTATCATCTCTCCGTAACATCGCCGAATAAGTAGGTTTCTTGATCAGGACACAAAACAAAATGTCATTCTTCTTTCATCTTAGCACGTTTTTTGGACTATGGTAACGCGCTTCTCTATGGCGCAAAGTCAAAAGAAATTGGAATCGCTTACAGCCTTGCAAATAAAGCCATCAAACTTTTATTTCGCTGCAAAAAGACTTGACAGTCCGGAGCCACTCATGGACAAACTTCATTGGCTCCCCATTCGGCAACGCATCAAATTCAAAATGATGTAGTGTATAAATGTTAGTTCATTGCAATGACCTCGTAACTTTCAGATTTCATCTTTTACCGTCGTATAACCAGAAACTGGACCAAAACTAGATCATATGACCTTCACTTGCCTCATGTGGGCCGAATAAACATTGGGGATAACTATTTATTTTTATGTACTGGGCACCCCTCTTGTTGATGCCCCCAAGAACCATCCGGGAGGCTCCGTCACAGTGTTCTTTGAAAAAGATGTTGAAGTCTTACTTGTACCCATTATTGAGTGGTTTGTGTATTAATTTGCTTGTTTCACCATCTTGATTTTTTTATGTACTTTATTTTTTTTTTTGCGCTTTGATCTCGAATGAAAAGGCGCTTTACAAATACTATGTATGTTATGTATGTATGTATGTGGTGTGTGTGTGTGTGTGTGTGTAAGTTTGTGTGGTGTGTGTTGTGTGTGTGTGTGTGTGTGTGTGTGTGTGTTTGTGTGTAAATAAATTGTGGAGATATGGTCGGCCTTTTCTTCAACGTAACATTTTTAATCCGCCTATCGTGCAAACTACCGCTTTAAACTCCTCTACGTTCATAATGACATTCTCGCGCCAATGTATCCAAAGTTGCCCCACCTTGCCGCCCCCCCCCCCTCCGACTACTTTGGCAGGGAAAAAATTTGGCAAAAATCATGCTAACTCGGCCGTATTTTAGCCCTCTGACCGGAAAAATTGCCTTTTGACCCCCTGAGAGGGCAAATTTCCCAAGACTGGGAAATTTGCCCCCTCAGAGCGGTCTGGCCCGTTTACGCCACTGGTTGTTTGAGAGAACCGCGTGTTTAGAGACTAAAAAAATAGTTTTACTTTATATAAAAATTCCATACTACTAGAACATTTCTTCCTAATTCCCTCTGTGATTGTTCCAGGTAAGGTTTTTGATCATAGTGACTCCTAAATTTAAATCATACGTGATTTATTTTAGTATCATCGATAGGAGATATTCAAATGTTTTATTAGTTTTTAATTTGTTTATTTGAGTGCCAAAGCATGTAGTTGTTTTTCTAAGATTTAGTGATTTTTTCATGTTTAGTCTTACTACTACCATTATTCCTAATTGTAGTTGTTATAAATACATGATGTGATGTAACGCACTGGTATCATCTTCACTAAGCTATTTTGTACTACTGTAGAATATCGTTAGTTTCATGTATACTCATTGTGTATTTTTAATCGGTTATTTTATATACCAGCCTGTTATTATGTTTCTATTATGTTTATACATGTATGTGTGCAATGTAACTGTGTGTATATGCAGGGCCTCCGTGGAAATCAGTGCTTTGTCACTGAGGGGCTACCCTGCTAAGCACGTTTAAATAAATAACTATCATCCCGCCTATAAGACATTCGTGAGCAGCCATTTGAAATACATTAAAATAATAAATCCCCAGGGTCCTAAAATAGAGCATTGGAGCATACCTTTTCGATATGATTTTTGTGGTAGATTGTGACTCTTGTAATCAACAAACTGCCTTCTGTTTGTTGTGTGAGGTAATTTTTTTGAACCAATCCAAGACAATAAAAAAAAAACCCTCTGAACCATAGTGATAACATTTTATCTAAGATGAGTCATGATTTATGTTGTCATCCTTGGAAAGGTCCAAAACTACCCCAGCAGTTGTTTGGTTATTATTGGAAGCTGAGTAATTTCTGCCATTTGTTTGTTATACGCCATACTTGTGGAGTGTTTCGGACGGTCATCCGAATTGGTTTTCAAAGAGGATATTGTGTTTGTCTATAAATAGATCATCTATTAAAACAAGCGCTTAAATTTTGTTGAAACCAGGTAGAACTGAAATTGGTCTATCGCTTTGGTAATTTGTCCTTACTATCTTTTTTTATGAATGGATTACCCTGGCTTTTTTAGTTATCAGGGGTAAAACCTTAAAAAAAATGCCTGTTGGGTTAGTGACATGTTGTAAATGATGGTTAGGGGAATGTTATTCAACTCAGCAAGTTTTTTTTAATAAGTCAGCGCTGAATGCCATCGTGACCGGACTTTTTTTTAAGCTTTAATTATTGAGAACTTTAATTACTTCATCCTCTGTGATCGAAGTAAAGAACATTGTACTATCACTTGGATTAGAAATACAATTGAAAGTAGTAATTATATTTGGATTTGTTTCCTGTTTGGGCCTAATGTTTGAAGAATCATTAAACTGATCCTGGAATTTGTTTAGGAACTCATCATACTATTGATCAATTTAACTCATTCATTATTACAAGATCTAGTATGGTTTTTTTATTATATTAATATAGTATTTTCCACTGTTTTATAATGATTTGCTCTTTTCTTTTTCCAATAGATTACCAATATTAGCTTTTCCAGTCCTTAAACAAGCTTATTAAATTGTTATTTAGTGTCTTATATTTATCTCTTTTGGGAGTTCTTATTCTTTATATAATTGTTTATAATTCTACTTTTTTTATTTATCAATTCTCTTAAATATTTGGTTATCCATGGTGATCTTGGGTTTAACTTTGATTTATTTATTTTCTTAGTAAATGTGTATGCTTGTCCATAGGATTTCAATATTTCCATAAGTTTATATACACTTAAAATCATATATTTAAAGTCATTTTTCCCAATTAATTTTAACTGGCATTTTAAGTGCTATGATATATTAAAAAAAATAAAAAAAATAAAAAAAATTTATAGTTTTTCTTTTATTTAAAATCTATTTTTTTTAAAATGTGTATTTTGAAAGTTTGGTGATGTCAGCTATGTCTAATAGTCATTACCACTACCATTGTTAAGTTTATTGGTAAATATATTATCATTAATGTAGCACTTTTATCAGTAATACGTGTTGTTTTAAGATTAGGTGTTAGCATGATTGAGTAGATCATGTCATGAAATTACTAAGAGGCCTATGCATGATCTTTAGGATGTCAATATTGAAATCGCCCATTAAATAATTATTTTATTCTCACGCGTAGCAATTTTCATTTATTATTTGTCAAAATGTTTATTAAATTTCCATTCAATCTTTGGTGATGATGTCCTGTAATAACACCAACAATTATATTTTTGTTATAGATTTGTTGATTTCATACACATTCATAAAGAACACTTTGTGAGCATAGATCGGTTCTCCTTTTATAATCAATATTATTTAGACATAAGACCTACACCACCAGCAGCATATCAATATCCAATATTGCACATAATACAAAGTGATTTTTTTTAAAAAGTCCAGTTTAATGGCTGACAACCTGTGCCTAGCACCTCTCATATCGCCCACCATAACGCAAAAATGAGGGGAAGGACAGCCTATCCAAACAATACGCCCCCATGCGGCTTTGGGTGAAGAATTGACCCGCTGTGCTCCTGCATGTCGTAAGGCGGACTAAATGGGGGACCCCTCGGTTCGGGGGCGAGAGCCCGCTTTAGTTTTAAGGCACTTGTAGTTATGTTTTTAACGATTTATACGGGCTGAGTCAAAAAAACTGAATCCTGATTGTGTCCTCCTTTTGAATTTTTAAGTAGCGTATATCTAACTTTAGTGGTATCATCAGAAAGTATAGTTCATTATCTTTAATTCTGCTGCAAGATCATCTCATCATTTAAGAGTATAGCGGCTCCATCGTGTTAATGAGTAGTCGGTTTTTTGCGCTCGTCCAAGGATCGCATTAAAAATGAACGGCGTTTCAGCGAAGAAAACAGGTGTCCAAAGAAATCGGGCTATTTATTGTCTGCAGAATATTTACCACGTGCCTACTACTTTTCTACGTCCTCAACATATAACATCATTTTGAAAGTAACTTAAATATATACGTTCGGAAGACTTGAATGAATCATCCCTATGAAAGAACAGACATCGATGACAACCTTTTGGACGCCGCGTTTTTGACTTAATGCACTAGGTGGCAAATATCATCATACTCACTTATCGCGCGCAACGACAACCAGAGCTAGTAATTTGTCAAAGACGCCTCGCATTTTTTCCACCAACCGCGTGCGCGCCGAAGGCGTGTAGCGAATCGCCGAGGCCCTTGAGCCGAGCGCGAGCGAGGCGTCTTTTTTTGCGCAAATTGGAATTTCCCGTGCAAGCATAATGTGTCAATCAAGTATTAGTCATCGTAAGCTCCGCCCCCATTACATCGATTACCACGTTTTCAGATATTTGCCAATATCGATGACGTCGCGCCCGTCAAAATTACCATATCGATTTTTGGACGGCCTAATTAGCATACGATTCAAAGCAAAATAGTTCACTCGACGAAGTGCTTGACAGCTGCGAGTGTGAGTGAGTCTGTACGGTATGTGAGATGCGTGGCAGATGGGCTAGTTGTAGTCCAGCTCTGCAGAAATAAAGCCCCATTAAAAAGTTATTTCCCACCTCCTCCCCCCTGGCACAAACCACTGAATAGAGCTAACTAGGGCAATACGTCATGCCTTTTATCAAATTTTCGTACTGCAGTGACCAGTTAAAATTGCCACTCACAGACTAGACAAGTGATTTGTTTTGGGAACATAAATTAAAATGATGAATCCTTACCCGCGTATCATCATGTCACGCAAATGTGACGTGGGGCGAACCCCATCCCAAAATCAAAGCCAAATGAAGTCTAGTTCGCAAATTCACTCCGATAATTTAGGGACCACGCACCTTCCTCATTTCGTGACAATACTTCCCCCTCGGGAACTTACTGACAAATTGACAAGGCCACTCCAACATACTTGCACTGCACAATTAATTCAAATTTTCGGGCCGAACCATGGCTGAACGATGCAATGAAAATACGTGGTACTCCAGGAGACAGGGTGAGTCAAAAAGATTTACACTCGTTTTGTTTGAATTTTTCTACAACAAGGCCATTGAAAATATCTACCAAGAATCTGGGTACCATATATAAAACTCGATGATTTCACCTAATAGAGAAATTTTGAATTTTGATTTTTTGAACGTTGGGCTTTGCGAAGTTATGCTAACTTAAAGACAGGTTCCCATTTTTCACTCTGTCCACATCCCCTGAATCACACTGTTGTGGAATTTGGCCAAAAAGAAGACGTTGGGATTAGTCTAATAAAAATACATCATGACATTCTTTGATTGCTTTGATACCTTTGTGTAAACCTTCATCAAGAAAATGTTAAAAACTATTTCAGTATTCTAATCATAACACATTATGGAATCTTACAAAAACCAAATTTGGAGCTTACTTCAAACAAATGTTTCGAAATTGATCACATATCTTTTCGCGGAAACTGAAATGCAAATATGTAGCCAACCCCTGTGCAATACAGCCGGCTGACCCACATTCCAACCGACTCCTTCATAACCTATGGGGGGGGGGGTCTACTTTGGGGAATCAATATTTGAACATTACAACCCATTCAACATCCATCTGTCTTTCCTTTTGCTCTCATCCTTTCTTCTTCTCCCCTTTCCTCTCTTTTCCCTACACAATTTTCCCTACCCTCTTTTCCCTACCCCGCCCCCTTTTTGCTTTCCTTTTCCAACTTTCCCTGCTTTGCCTTGCCGCTTGCTTAAGCTTATTTCCTGGTCAGTTCCATGTGGAAAGGTACAATGCGTTCCCTTCCCCTAACCCCTGGTACGCTACTGTCATTGACTATTGTTAGAAATATTATCAACAACAGTTTGTACGAGCCTAGGTAAGGTTACTTAGAACCAAATACAAACAAATCTTACCAATAACAGTAGAAGTAACAGTAACTCAATGGCTTTTGCTGCTGTGCAAGTGACGAATTGTACAACCGTGTCATTTGGTTTTTTGTGCTTTTTCCGTTGATTACCATATCTGCAATATCCGAAAAGGTAAGTGTTAGATTTTTTTACCAATGATAGTGGATATAATGAGCTATTGGTTTTCCATGTTACAAAATCATTTCTAAACTATGTTAAATATTTTTTAAGATTTTTCTGACATCGAGTGTAAATTCTTTTTGACTCACCTGTATACAAAGGTTCACTAAAATGACTGAAATTCACATTTATAGTAACGTATCACATCAGTACACATAGCCGTAGCTTCACCCGGGTAGCTTCAAATACGCTCATGATTCATTAGTGTCATAACTCAGCACAGTACCGTACGTGCAGCTTGCTCGAATAATCCTACAACCTTGATCGCTACACATGTAATTTTCATCACACACGCCTGATTTTCACACGGGCCGTTTTCACAGCAGCAGAAGTGTTTTCACCATTTTTACTTTCCCAGCTTGCGTAATCAGGGATCCTCGCTGGTCATGGCTGTATTTCGCTTTGTTTTGAATCCGTTAAATACCAAACCCAATTAATTGAATGGTTATTGGATCATTCTCAATAAAACCTGTATTCTGTTCTGGGAACTACTTTAATTAAGCGAACGATGACTCATCATTGACAATCAACGATCGCTATAGTTTGGGAAGAAATATCCCGAAAAACAACGAGTAACAAAAAGGAAATAATTGCGAAAAGGCTTTGATTACGACAGGCCTTTGAGCAGTCCGAGAGGAGGGGCGGACTCACACAACTTAATAAATAGTCATAAAGCCTTGATAAAGCTAAATCAGAGCATGTATTTCAAACCCACAAAAGTATATTGGACACATCTTCATAAAAATAACATATGGGATTTTCTATAAAACTAAATATCACAACCTGTTTAAGGACGGAAATGAGACCACAATTAGTAAAATAATGAAGTTGATTTTAATTAGAATAAAATATACGTAAGACCTACCAGGAAACTTTATCAATACAACATCATTCAAAATGATTTCGAGAAAAAGTTTTGAGGCAATCGTTTCAAGCAAACAATTTAAATTTCTGCATTGAATTGTGTGTCGGAACTCCCACACGACTGCGATCGATTGGCAATGCAACATTTGCATTTCAAATTGAAAATTCTCGAGGTGAGCTCAGGGAATACAATGCATTGTGTAATATCCACTCACTTTCATCTCACGACAACGACATCGCAGACTGAAGTCACTGCATCAGAAGAGTAAAAACGAAATATCGAGGACCGGCACACTAGCAGGGGACTGTAGTGTAGAGTGTGCAAATCCGGATAAAATTGTGAATTTGGTACCCAGGTACTTTATAACTTGATAATCAACAAAATTGATTGGAAGCACTTGCCACACACCCTTTCATGGCCCCCAGCTTGGATTTCATTCAATGTTACACAGGGGTAAAATTTTTTCAAAATGTTCCTATTTGTGTTTAAAAAGTACACCATTATGGTCTGTCCTGTCACAAGGATTCCAAAAAGTATATTTACACTATCTATGACTTAAATTACGGAGTTTATGGGGTAAAAACTTAAAAATGGTAAAACCGTCAATTTTGGTGTGGTACATGGGTCAAAAGTTAAAAGTTTCTCTTGATTCAGTTAATATGTGTGTAATTGGTTTCCCTAAGCTTAAAAGGATTGAAATAGGAATAGTTTGTGCCTTATCTGTTTATTATGCTTATTTTTTTCACGTTATCCAACAAAATAGGTCAGCAGATCAAATAATCCAATAGCTGCCACTAGCTGTTGACTTTTATTCGCCATTTTGCTCAATCCTAGACACGTAAGACAATCAACACTATTCCTATATTTCAGTCTATGAGCTCAACCAACAATTTCGCGAACCACATTTTTACAAAAATTGGATGCAAACTTCTATTTTGACCTCTGTAGAAACCAAAATTGACTTTTCACCATTTTTACAGTTTTTACCCATAATTCATAAACCTATTAAGTCACAAGTAGTATAAACTATACCTTTTGATCCTTGTAACCCAACAGACATCATGGTGTGCTTTCAAACACAATCGCACTTTTTAATCAATTTACCCCCTGCTGTACACCTTGAAATCCAAGCTGGGGCCATGAAATGGGTGGGCAAGTGCTTCCATCAAGTTTTTTTGATTATCAATGTATAAAAGTACCTGTATACCAACATTCACAATTTTATCATTCCCGGATTTCCACACTCACTAAGATCCTTTTCACTACAGTCCCCCACTACACCTACCACACTTACAGGGAACAATCAGGGGTAAGTGAACGTACAATTGATCACTAACAGGATACAAACACAAAATATAATGGTAAATAAAACGCGGCTCTTATAAAGGCTTCGGAGAAACCTACCAACGTTAGTAAGCTGGCTCTACTAATGCTATATTGTCTTATTTAATAGAGCTATAATATGCCATCCGATTGAGGGGACACGAAACGCAGATACGACAGATCATAAGAGCAAAGAAAAAAAAAGGAAACGGAGAAAAAAAAACCAGGTGCGTTTTAATTAAAGCAACGTCGGACAACAGTACCATCTGTATTTTAAAATATTATTTATTATTTGATCGAAACATACGCTTTTACACAGGGCACAAGGGGCCAATCATGACGGTGCTTTCATACAGAGTAAACACAAATAAAGCTGAGACATGACCCACAAACACCACACCCACAAAAAACACTATGCAATGTCGTGTTAAATACCCCTGCCTTACGTCAACGCAAATGAAGTTGAAAAATTGGGGAATGTTTGTGCATCATAGACGGAATGTCACAGGGCTAAACCCGACATGCATATTGTACAGGTACATAAGCACATCAAAACATAAACATGATGAATTATATCCATAAACATAATGTTACATGTACATTATCTTACAGTTTTATACATATATTATACAAAGGATATTTAATATAACAGCATGTAAGAAGCTTAAAGGGACCGGAAATATGGTCATGATTCTGAATATTTGAAAATTCGGTATGGATGAAAGCTAGTAACGTGATTACATATAAATCAAAATAAGTTGAAAATTAGCCACATTTGTTGAGTATTTCCCCTTTTAATTTCCGCCAATAGCTTACTCGAAAACGCTTCCGAAAAATCCAATGGCAGGCAAATGGTGACGTCAAAAGTGATGACCACCATCTTTACGTCGTTGTGACCATATATCGCCAGTGTTGCCAAACTTTAATAATAATTAAAAACACAACGAAATGAACCAAAATATGTCATTCTGTAAACTTATCTTTTCTAAATTTTATTATTACTTTCATTAACACTTAAGTGACGAAGGGGTTTTCACTCCCGTTGGTGCCCAAGGGGGGGGGGGGTTCCATGGGGAGACCCCCCCCCCCCCCCCCCTAAGGAAGAAACCACTTTCAACGAGGGATTTTTGCACGAAAATTTATACCACATGGGAAGGGTCATAAGCCCACCCCAAATCAGCAACAAAATGAAATTTGTTATTTCGGCTGCAAATTAGGCGGCACCAACATTGTTTCACCAAACAACGCGAAAAGTGAGGAAGGAAAAAGACGCGAAATTCAAATGAGCCTTTGTTGGCGCTTACACCAAACATTTTACAGAACACGTATTTTATGTGATATCTATTTCTAGAATACACAAATTACATATATTTAACACAAAACAGCAGTGTAGGGAATCCTGTATTTTTTAGAGCGTGTTGCAAAATACACGTCATTTTCCCATAGAGTTTGTTACAGGAACGGTTTTGCAACATCCACGATGAAAAGTGTTTTGTTTTCAGCACATAAAAGGTTAATTTTTTTAAATGTTACTAATAATTGTTTACTTAATTGTATTGTGTGAACTTATATCGACAAAAAAAAATTTGCTTGGTACTTGGTTTCTTATTCTTATTTTTTTAAAATATTCTGAAATGACTTCCCGTTAGTGCCCAAGGGGGGGGTTCCATGGGACCCCCACTAATTAAACTCATTAACGGGCTTGGCGATGTTCATTCTTTGGTATGAAAAGAAGCGCATTTAAAAAGTCAGACAAGGCCAATACAAAAAAATGTTACGGCCGCAAAAAATCCCACGCGTTACGGCGCCAGCGCGAAACAAATTTTGGGCTTCATAGGAACCCCCCCCCCCCCCCCCCCCCCCCCCACCCCCCCGCCCCCCCCCCCCCCCCCCCCCCCCTTGTCACTTAAGTGTATCCATCAATATGACAGCCTGTCAGCAATAACCGATTCGAGTCAACAAGTTGTTTTGGTCATCACTTTGACGTCACGAGGATAGCAAATTGGGCGCTTGTGATCAATGAAGCCGTGGCGGAAAATACGCCCGTTGTCTTTCTTCGTATGCACAAAACAAAAATTAAAGCATCATAAATACACAAAGGAAATAATAAAAAAAGTAAAAAATTGTATTATTTTTTTCCGGGAATTCGTGATGTATGTACATATATTTTATGAATGTTAGTCAAACTGAGCTTGACAAAATCTTGACATAAAAATTTTTTTTTCCTTTAAGATATTAATTACATATCATGTAAGACTATTCTAAGTTTTTCCAGGCTTGCTTTATGTACGACTTAAAAATTTTCAAAAATATCAGCAAACATTCTCATCATTATAAGTACAACAGTTTAAGACCACCTAAACAGCATTTGTTCCTTTACGAGCAAGCTACTGGAAATATATAATTGCCCATATATCAAGAACGGTTAGTGTTTGTAAGGTTTCTATCAAGGTTGTGCAAACTCATCTATTCCTTATAGTGTTTTACTTTATTACACACAAACAAGAATGTTATATGGCTTCATCATTGTTGCACACTGAGCTACATTTCGTGATCTACAAAACTAGTTCTTTACTATAGCTAAGGGGCATGTATTTGTGAACCTCAGTTTGAACTTCACTTTACTCCTTGAAAATCAGTTTATATCAATACGGTATTTGTTCCATTATAGTCTGGCGTTTTCTTTATTAGTGAGTAAGTCGCGAGTGATGATTTCCTGTTAATCTCCTCATTCCAAATTGAAGGTAACTATTAAGGTTAGCATTTTAAGTGAGCAAGACCCGTTGCAATCCAATAGGTCAGTTGCCGATTATTGCTGATCCAATGGTATCGATGTCATAATTACAGTTTATACAATGTCTTAACATATTGTCAAGGAGCATTTAACCGAAATGCCCGGTGTCCGCCTTTGGGTAGTTGAGAATGGTGTTAAGCATGAGCTGGGCCCTCCGTACCGTTTCAATGTGTAGAAGAGGTGTAATTATTTAATTCTAAGGTTTGTCTTTGTATGCGTTAATTCGGTACCCATCCAAGCTCACCATATAATGCCCTCTCCTGTTTAGGAGTGTTTCAGGTGGCTTCAGATATAACCGCCATTTGGCAACTGAGCGACTCATTTTGTCAATATCCGTTTTTGCTTGTGGGTTAATCCAAACCGCGCACGCATAGTTAATAGTTGGAAGAGCGATTTTGCGCCATACCATAATCACCATAATAAACGCGGTTATAATCATCGAACCGATCAATAATTAACTTGATGTAGCGATAATTTTGTTGCCTTTCATGACAGTTTGTTCAATGTGGTAATGATCCGAAAGGGTTCTATGGATAATTAGTACCCAAATTTTATCTGTGTCAACTTTCGGGGTTAATTGGTGATCACCCAACATCCAACTTTATTAACATCAATACGTTGACCAATTATAAGTACATTGATGTCTCATCATTTACTTTTTAGTTTCCAAGAATTTGTCAAATTGTGCTTGCTAAGTTGAGCATCTTATTTCAATTCGCCTCGCGTAGCGATTAAGACGACATCGTCTTCCCAAAAAGACTCCCAATTGTTACGCGCCGTTACTAAGATACCTAGCTCACTTTCTTTTAAAATCTTCGGTATTCGTGCATAATTACAATACAAAAGGGGATAGGGCCAGCCCTAGCTCCTCACGCAGGGAGCCTTCCTCGATGTAAAAAAAGTCAGTCCATTTTCACAGTCTAACTTTCCCCTGGACCCCATCATATAGACTATCTTAAATCTTCCAGGCTCGACCCCCCTTATCCCCACGTTCCAAACTGTCAATAACAAAGCATCTCTCCAGACCTTTCGAATGCCGTTTGGAAATCTCCAAAACTGCTAACAATGGTGGTCTTTTTCCCTTCGGCGAGTCTACAGCCGGCAATAATTTGAGCGTAAAATGTGATCTTTCGCACGCCGTGAAGATCTAAAACCACTTTGAACCTCAGATAATGTGTTGTCTTCTTCAAGAATTTTAAATAGAGTTGGCACAATACTATTACAAAAATTTGACACACAAACGAAGTGAAGATCTCCCTCTTTTAATATTGTTCAGATCAAACGCACGCCGATCACCTTTCTGAGGATGGGAACGATACGTATTTGTTCCATTGAACAGGGGTGTCTTTTACAGAAAAATTATTCTCTTAAAAAATAACATTGTAGTTTGAAGACACTCGCCACCATTTTTGAGGAGCTCATTTGTGATCAGGTCATACCGACCCGCGTGATTTGGTTATTTTTGGCATTAGCAATCCTCTTTAACCAACATCCGATTTAAATTGAGTCAGAGAGTAGGTTTAATATGATTAATGATTATAAGATTATCGTAATAATTAATAGTTCTAATGGAGCCTGCATTTTCTTAATTTAATTGAAACTGTGTGCTCATCAATTATCAATCCGTTTAAGCTCGATTCAATTTTTCCAAGGGTCGCCAGTAGTGTAGGGCAGGTGTGGGGTTCATCTTTCTTTCTGTCAGACGTAATCTCATTAGTAGCTTGTATTTCAACAATCACATCCTGTTATTGTGATTACCGTCTTTCAAAACTGTGGCAGAAATCGGACATCACGCTTTTGTCCCGCCTTTATTATCTAAGTCGATAGACTTATTGACGCGCATCTCTGTGATCTTCGATTTGACCAAGTTTTTTGACGTGAACCTCTTTCTGATTAAACTTACACAAATTGATTACATTGTTACCCTCTTTGGAGATTTTCTATAGAGGCGAGCCGCCTCCTTTGTTTAATAGTTTTTTCACGCTTGTTATCGAACCATGAATTACAAAGAGATTCTATATAGACACCTGCACAAAAAGTATCTCGGCATGTTTTTCGCTCAGTATTGTGCCAAAGTTCAGACCTTTTTAAAAGTTTTGAAATATCATTGTGGTTGAGTTATGGCATTGTTTCTTCATTAACCACCTCGCTTGTAACAAAACGTGCAAAAATGGATGAGATAGCGTACCCAAAAAGACGCAAACCCCACCAACCAAAGTTGCATTTGGATTTTCAATGGTCACTGTTGTTTAAACGCAATTATACGGTGTAAATGCATTTTACCCAAAAGAGGGTTTCCGACTGAATGAGAAAGGAAAGCCACTTGCCAATATTGATTGTGGTCCGCGTGTTCGGGTCCAGTACACTGCAATGTCCAGTGAAATCCAAAAACTGCAAAACTTTTGGTTTGGGGTTTTGAGTCTTTCGGGGCCGTTCTACTCTCAGACCATTTCGCACGTTTTTTACAAGCAAGATGCTAAATGAAAGAGCAGCCATAAGAAACAAACTGTGTATTCGAAAACTTTCAAAATGGTCTGACTTTGGCACAATACTGATCGATAAACATGCCGCAGAGACTTTTGTGCAGGTGTGATAGAGAGGCAAAACGTTACGTAATTTTAGAAAAATCCCAGTCTCGAATGTTTGGCGACCACAACAGAAAACCTAGAGTACCAACAAATAGAAAATCATGGCTGACCTCGCTTCTTCCACATATACTGTGGGGGCCGATTTGCATATACACTAAACTAATCGGTAGTGATACAAATTTAATGTATGTGTTGAGGTGGCCAGTGTAATAATAATGTACTGGATTATTGTGCTCAGATACTCTTTGCCGTGAAGTCCAATTCTCACAGCAGAACTCTCGCGATGAATGCATGTGGTCAACCCGCTCAGGATCGCGGTAGGATACTAGTCAGCAGAGTAGAGTGAAAGAAGCATTTCTATAATGGATTGATGGACTTGAATTTGACTCTGAACTGAATGAAAACACTACCTATTTTCTCAGTGATGTTAAAAATTCCTAAAAATGTTTCTGTTAATGTGAATAAACGGTCATAGGGCGAGGGGGAGGAAAGCCGGGGGTGCTAGAGGTAAGAAATACCGTAATATTAAAAGATTCAATATGTTAATAGGTAAGACCAATTCATCGAAATTAAACCAAGTTGTAAGGGGATAATGTATTGATGTGTTTGGGGTTGGCTGAGACTTTCTAATGGCATTGAGAGATTAAAATGAATGGCTATACGTTGGGTTGGTAAAAACAGATATTATAAAGGGGGTGGTGGTATAGGCCTGCTGCTTTCAGAGCATGTTACCGTAGTTGATGCTTAATTTCTTTAACTCGTGTGATGATGATTTTGAGAGGATATGGGTGAAAGTTTGCATTGGTAGCAATCAACAATTACACATTGCTGTTGCATATTTCCCAGTCGAAGAACTGATTCATGAAGCAACTGATGAATTGTATGGCCAACTTGCGCTGAAGTTTTGCGTCTGAGAATGACGAGGATGACCCACGTATTTTAATATGGGATGGACATGAATGATCGTATGGCGAGCAATTAGCAATGGGAATCAGTTTTGAACTCAAATGGTGTGCGTTTGCTTAATTCGTGACGATGCAAATTATCAATTTTAAATCGCCATAGGAACTGTTATGGCAAAATTACTTGGTGCCGGGGTAATCTTCAAAGACTATGATTACATGCTGTGTTCAAACAATCTCATGATTATGTGCATGAAGTTATTATGATAGGATCTAAATACGGCTTAGGCGCGATCACAAGTCTTGTTATTAACAATGCGTTTGCAGAGTATGTTTAGCAAAGAGCGTGACAATGCCGTTAATAAGTTCTATTGGGACATAAAGAAAGACCAGGATTTCACACTTCATGGGGATCTTTACGACTTAATTTCACTGATTGGGATATTGATTCGTTTGATGATCCCGTGACACTTTGTGAACTCTTGGAAAAGCAACGTCCTGGCGGCAGCGACTGAGGGAGTAGGGGTGAAAGAATCTAAAGTCAAGCGCAACTCTGGTTTGATGCTAGTATTGATCAGGGTATAAAGGGTCGCAGAAATGCTACTAGATTGCATAGGCGTTGGCGAGAGGTTGACAAATCGGAAAAAGACTTGGGGGATGTTCTTTGGCAAGATTATAAAGAAAAGCCTATACATGTTAAACAGCATTAGGAGTGTAAAATCCTGAATGCGGGTTAACGGATCTATTAATATAGCTAATAAGGGTGGGCCTTCGTGCAGGGATTTCTGGAAGTTTTGGAAGGGGGGTAATAATAAAAAAGATCATTCAAGTGTTAATTGCATTAAATTCCAGAGTCTAATGGATATAACTTCTGATAGGAAAAGAAAATGAACAGGACTATCCTTCAGTATTGGCGTTCTCTTGGTAAAAGGCATTTGAATATCAATAATACCAACGATGATTTCTTTGTATTAAGATTAAGAGGTGGTTAACACACTCAGAGAGGTAAATCAGCCAGTATTGATGAGAAAGATGATAAAGGTATTTATGATGTAGATATAACTGGACTATATTAACTGACGCACTGAAGTTGGCCAAGAACACTAAGTCCCGGGATTGATGGTTTACAACGAGCTCTTAAAAAAACGGGAGGCAAATGCTAAATCGTACGCTTTGGATATGTTTAAAAATAATTTATTTTGAAAAGTTTCCCGCGGAATGGAATCGTGGGTATCATGGTCCATTCTAAGAAGGGTGACCCTAGTATCTTGAACAATTACAGGGGTATTTACTACATCATGTTTCGCACAAAGCTTCAAAGAATTATTGCAAAGACTATCTCCAACGTCTTAAAGTCAAATGCTCTATAGAAGCCGGGAGGTCTCGCCATCTTATCGCTGCGGCGATCACATATTTACCCTCAAAAGCATCGTTCGTGTCGTCTTGCCGAGGGTAAAAAAACTTTTCATGGCCTTCCTGGACTTCCGAAAATCTTTTGAGCACAGTTTGGAGAGATGGCCTTCTTGTGGCAGCGTGGAATACGGGGTTAAGAGGTATGAATGGAGATTGGTTGATGCACTCTATGATAATGTCAAGCAAGGTTAAATTTGGGAACATTAATACTGATTTTTCAGAAAGTTATGGACGGGGCTGAAAGCAAGGTTGGGTCCTGTCGCCGGTTTTTCTCTATTTTTATCAACGAATTCACCAAATTACTCAAGGTTCATGATATCGGGGTTAGAATTCATAATGTTTGTGTGGGGAGCTCTTTGGGCAGACGACGTTGTTTTTAATGGCCAATGACGAAAATGAACTGACTAGTATGTTAAACTTAGCTGCATGATTTTGCCAATAAGTGGAAGTTGAGTTTTAATCCGAAGTCCAAACAGTCCTAATTACAGGTCAGAGAATTGACAACAGTAAATTGTGGAAACTTGGGGATAATTATTCGGAAGTGATTCCTAAAATACTAGGTGTTAATATTCTCCAATCTCTCGATCACCAACATATTGATGAGGTTGTAAGAAGGGGAAATAGATTAATTGCTTATTTAAGTCACATTATTGCTAAATGTGACGCTTTTACCGGGTCATTACGGGGACATCCTGTGGAGGACGATTGCGCTTCCGTCGATCAATATGCATGCGCTGGTGTGGACTTGTATAGCCAGTCAGATCAGAACAGATTGAAAATCTCCAGGTACAAATGGCGACGACATATTCTGAAAGCATCGCGTAACACGCCGCGTGCTGCGCTTTATGGTGATCTTGGTTGGACTAACCCCTTTCTCAAATTGCCTAAATATCACAGGTTTAAATACCTCTTAGGGTAATTGATATGAAAATTTCATCGTGTGGCCCAAGATCCTTTTACTCCACTATGCTCCGTCTTATTGTGATTTCGACAAGTGCTGTTTCAAATTTGGGACTGCCACTCACCAATACTCTCGCAATAGGCGATTTAGCCCTAATGACATTTTGAATGCGCGAAAACTGGGGAACCCCCATTTGATCCACTCTGGGCAAATCAATCAAGCGCATTCTAATGAATATCATTCAGCTAATGATGGAGTGAAGAAGCCTGTTCTAAATTTCAACTTGCTGATTATCTCACCATTAAGAGATCGCCCAAGTTAGAAAGTTATCTTTTGGACCAAACTGACTTCTAGGCTCAAGCCTTAAATTTAAATGCCCAACACGCTTCGCTTCAACGACAGGAATTCGGACACTGGTCGACAGATAATGATGGTACGTGCACCCTCTGTAACTCAGGTATTGAGATGTTAGACATTTCTTGTTTCACATGTTTGCCTTCTTAATCGATTAGATCTGACGATATAGGAAGCTGGAGAACCACCTTATTGCAAACGACATTCTAGCATTTGGCGCGATCTTTATTCTGGCAGTAGTTTAGATGATAAAATACCGCTAACGCTTGGAGACATCACGGCATATTTGTAATATAAAGATTGCTATATTACTTACTCTATTTGATACCTTTTGTAATCATATGTCAAGCGTGCGTTGAAATTGAGGTCCGATATGATTCGGCTAAACCACTTAATTAGTCATTCCTTGCTTTCTTCGTGCTGTATTGTGTTTTTTTGTTATATTTTTGACACTCAATTTAATTCCAACCGGGATTAGCAGGTCTTGATCCCGGAAATGTTGGTACACTCTCATGTTTGGCATCACGTGTGCATTTCCTTCACGGTATGTACCAATTTCGACGTCAAAACTTGGGAGTGTATCATACACAATCGGCGTTGATCCTCTGCCTTGCCCTTAGTTTTGTACATTATTGGGTCCGCTTTATTGCTTTTGTATTTTTGATGGTTGTGTTATATTTTTGTATGTATTTCGGACGCCCCCCTTTGGTGGTGCCACTGTTGAAAAGTTTATGTCCAAATAAATAAATAAACTCTTTTTTCTCATATGCACAAGGCGCAGCCTTAGGTGAAAAGATGTATTCATTGAGGCGGTTATTTAAATCAAGACGACGATGTGTCATTTCATTCGTATGTGTGGCCATGGGTAGGACAAAATTTAACCACCCAATCGCACCCAAACATCCAAAACACTGATATTTTGGCGGATTGTTTGTATCGATTTAACATTATGTGTGTATACAAGCACCCAACTGATAATTATTCGTGCCTATCAAAATGTCAGCGCCAGAACGGACGACTGTTTTTTTGAAGAATGCGTTAACCCCCTTGATGAATTACAACTCTTATCCCTATTAACCCGTCTAGCACCAATTGAAGTAGATGCAGCCTCGATCAATTTGTCTTGGGCAAGAGTCCCATAAACAATTTACCAACCTCAAACGTTTCGGCATCCAACTTTAATTCTACCTAATTGTCATGAAAAGGTGATGAAGGTACCGATCTTTTTTAATGTCCCAATAAACCTTCTCACGAGTTCGATTTATATGGTTGTTATTTATCTTTTTTGTTAATAAGAGAGAGTTTAATAGAAGGAAAAAACCCATTGGTGGATCACTCCCTAAGCCCATATATCTATCCTCATCAACAATAAACTTCTTGAACGCGATCCAGGATAGATGTGTACATAGCATAAATCAATGTCTCTTCAACTTACAACGAAAACAAGTAAATTACCTACACAAAACGAGTACATTAAGATATTTAAATTTGAGTCATCCCTGAAATTCAAAAGACGTCGCCGTTCGGAATGTAGGATAGGATACCGTTAGGAATGTTCCCTGCCCAATTCTGGCTTCATATCTGACATAATTATTATTTGGGGATCGTCATCTACGTGATCATTTCAATACGTAATTTCAGACAGAAGCTGATTCAAAAAAGTTCCTCAGTTAGATCAAAATCAGCAAGCCTTGAGAAGGGAAAAATACGCAACGGCGAATGCAGAGGTTTCATCATAATAGAAATTTTTAAACCATAAACCTTCAAATTTATCAGATGCAGAATCCAAGATAATATCATCAAGAATGGTAACATACTTCAGAAATGTATGGCGCCTACACCACCTCCCCCTTTTTACGTTTTGCCTACCCCACCTGAGAACAGACTATCATTAATGACATCACCACCATTAAGAAACGTCTCGGCCGTCCCGAAAACTGAATTACTCTATCTTTACAACTTGTGCCATTTCATGAAACTTTAGGCGTTCTATTCACATTATGAATGCAATATTGACGCCAAGGGGGAACTTGCGAGCATATCATTTTATTTACACCTTTTGCCAAGACCCCTTCCTATGATTTTACGTTTTTCAGTAATATTGACATGTTTACTTGGAGTCATCACATCAACATGCATTCGCCATTCAAAATATATTATATACATAGTTATCGGATTGTTAGACGCATCAAAATCTACATTTACATTTAGGCACAATCAGAATCATTTGTATTAGTAATGTTAACATGTTAATATTCAAGACCTTTACTAGCTATATGTAGAAGAATGCATATATTGGTCTGAATTGCCTACATGAATAATACTATGATATGGGTGGTTTTGTCAAGCTTTCATCAAATAATAGAGCAAATATGGTGCAGTCTTACATTGCTGCTGGCACGAACTATCGCCTGCGAAAGTTAGACATATAAAAACATCTCTGCTGTTGGTGCCTGAGGGAGTCTTGCGAATATGTTCCACATATAAGTGGTCATGAACCGTTGTAGGCATTATGTCCCAAAGTTAATGGCAGTCTGGCATTTGACAGGTCTAGGATGGTAACAATCCCTGGTGGTGTGGTTACTTAGTCCGCATTTGCGACAAAACCGGATGAGAAATCGATCGCGAATGTCAGGAATTAACTGGGAGACCATCGGGATTGATTAGAGTGTTGTTTCGCGGATGCTTCTCGTGTCCCGCGTGAAGTTGCTTTCCCTTTCGCGATTATCCGTCGCTTTGAACCCCCCGTGCCACTCATTAAGTCCTTTAGCAGTTGGCTTGTACCATCTTGTGAGATGAAGTCCTCTGGAGTTTAGCAACGATGGATTAGCGGTATTATGAACCTTAAAGTTCTTGTCATGGTCGACATAAAGAAAACCTTTTTGTTTGCTAGGGCTTTGATCTTTGAGTTTAAACTGTCCACTCTCGGTTGATGGCGGCCGTTCCATCCAGTCTGGGGCACATGGAGGAAAGACGATAGCGGTATTTGGGGCGCGAGTTGAGCTGTCCACAAGATCAGTCCCGTATTGATTGGGCTGCATTAGTCTTGGTTGTACCGTTAGTTGACAGTGGAATGGTTGGTGGCTGCGCTCACCATGAAAAGGTGGAATACACTTATCGAGAAGTGTACCAAATTCATGCTGTCAATTTTGTTAAGTGATTCCGATCACCTCGGCGATATCAGAACACCACGAGACATTCAACCTTGTCGCGAGAGCCCCCTCATGAGATCTCGCAACCATAGAGTCAACAATGAGGAGAGTGTCATATTTTGTGCGCGTGATATCTATGCGTGTTCATAGAAGTTGGTGGGGCTTGGCTATGGGTTCCTCTTCTAGTTCTGTATTTGGTAGAAAGTCCTCTGCGGTTGTAGTTGTAGTTTCAGTTCACAGAAATTTTGTAGGGTAACAATCAGCTGTGCTTGAGATGCAATGGTTGACTTTAAGTCCTTGTTCTGGGTTACCTGTGTTAGATATTCACTTTGTTTAAGGTCTAGAAACAGTCCTTGGTATGTACGTACACACAGAGCATATCCAGAAGCTGGGCTGTGTAGATGTGATTTTAGCACAGGCACGGTGAAATTTTGTCGAAACACATTTGCTAACAGCTTCACGGGTTTTCCTTTCTCTAGATGGTGGTATTTACATTGTTCGATACAAGTGGATTTTGGATTACGGTTACTTTATTGGCGATTCAGATGAGTTGGAGTTGATCGCGGCTTGGACACTTGGACTTTGGACGAGATTGTAGGTGTGGCTCCCTTGTTAACGCTAGATAAGGTTGCTATTAAGAATTCTGCGAAATGGACCGGAAGTTCAGCTTCATCAAGTTTCACTAAGTCTTGACTGAGTGTATTTTTCATGCTTGTCAGAACAGTCAAAGCATGGTTGGCGATTTCTGTGCTGTCAGCTGATGGGGGTAACAAGAAGAGATCGACGATCGTATGGTACTCACATCCATGCGCATAACATTGTTAAGTGCAGTTGTATCCATCTTCTTAATGGCTTCCATTTCTCGGAAAACACCGTGTCAGCGGCTTGCTCAATCTTGAAATTATTTGGATGCCTTCTTGGTGTTGGTGGACAGGATGACGATCTTGGTTTGATCATGATGCAACTGTTGTCAGAGGTGTCGGTGTTGTATCCATTTTATTTTGAGAGCACTAGCAGCTGTGGACTTGGGTTTTGTAGGTTTCGCTGCTTTCTTGAGAGGCGAGCGTGTGGTATCTATGGCCATCGTAATTTCTCGCAGGCTGCACAGAGGAGCAGGTCACCCTGATGAAGTTTTACATCAGAATTTACTCTTCTACACGATTCCAAGTCACCATGATTTACAACAATGATGACAAGAAAGGATAGAAAAATAAAAAATAAGTGTAGCCAAGTTCTGGATGTGATTTCTCGGAGCGGGTAAACTTTTTCGGAGCGGGATAATAAATTTTCACGCCTCGCTGCACCTCGGAGCTCCGTGGCAACACATGTTCTATGTATTGACCCGAGCGAACCGGGGCAGAATGGAGCACAACAACAACATAATACGCCGAGGAATTAATTCCGTCCGCACTTGTGTTCACGACCACATCTTTTCGGCTCATCTCATAGCGGCGCTATTCTTGATTATATTTGCGCTTTATTCAGTCTATGTATTTATTTAAGTACTACTAAAAACGACTTTCTGCCGGATCTGATTGCGTAGCGTGCCTCTATACTCGCTCGTCAAAGGTCGTGGGTTCGATTCTTCCTCTAGGTACAAAATTTTAATATATTATGCTTATATTTTTATGGTGAGGTAGAGTGAGTAATTGCAACAAAAACAATAGTCAGCGGGTGAAAATGTCAAATAATGAATGCTGCCCTATGAGATGAGTCGAAAAAGTGTGGTCTTGGAACACAAGTTGCGGACGGAATAAGTCCTTTGTAACATACGCAGAGTTAAGATAGGGTCAACCAACCCAGAGCGCAATGTTTCCCTCATTCCATAGGACAGCCACGCAATCCGCGCCAGCAGAAAATTGTTCTTTTCTAATACTTCAATCAATATTAAGACACACGGTAGTGTGTCACCAAGTTTTAAATATAAACAACCCCCCCCCCAACAAGAAAAACAGCAAAAAAAAAAAACATCAGAACGCCAGAACGCCCATGATACAAGCGACACACACCGTGAGTATATTAACAGAAACAAACTTCCCTTTGTTTGACGCGTGTTTGACGAATAAAACCACTCGGTGATAGTATCGTTAACAATCGCTTAACTACTCGTAATACAGAAGCACAGCATGTATTTCAACCCTCAAAAGTATATGTGACACATTTCATGAGCAAGATATGAATTAAGAAACGGAAACGACGAGTTAGAAATGTTTTCAAACGGTCATTTGTAACGATAATTAGTGGCAAATAGGAAACTTAAAAACGGTCTCACAGACCTACAGCCTTTATTACGAAATGAATATTGGCAAAATTTAGTACATGATTTCTATTTATCCTCATGATGTGCCTTTTACTGCTACCATTAGCTTCCTCCGTGGCGCAGCGGTGTAAGCGATAGACATTATTGCTTTTTACTTTTGGATAGTCTGTTGTTGTCAGTTCGAGTCCGGTGGTGGCCTACCACTTTCGGCATATTAAAATTATGCTACTATTCAGTTCTGGTGGTCATTCTCTTTGATTTTGGTTATGTAGGTTAACTGTCACTCTGACCTTAGAAACGAAATTGAAATATAATCAATCTAAAATTGTACAAAGACACTTTTCAGGGTTCTTTTACGCGCTCTTCCAGGAGTTTATACCAGTTTAAAGGTTTATGAGTGATGCTGAGTGGCATCTTTATAAACTTATAAGCTTATCGTAGAAACAGGCGGTTTCCTTTATAGTAATCTTGGTAAAATACGTCTTACTGAATGCAAAGCAGTAACTCATTCTTTTCTTTTAAAAACGTAAAATAACAGTGTATTATCAACAAAAGGATCTAAAATACATTTCCACAATTTTATGCCCTTTTTAATTCTATTTGTTTGTGAAAAAAGGCATAAAAATTGCCGAAACCTCTCAATCTGAATATCTCAGTAACTGAAGGAGATAAAAATTTTCAAAAAGTACTAAACGATTTATTTTTCAAGTATAATAAATTTGTATAAAACCTCAATTTTAATAGCCCGTGGACTCCAAGCTATTAATTATTATCAATGTTAAGAGCAGTATAGACAACCAAAAAATTACTGAAATATACCGAAAAAGTCGACTTCGAATACGTTAATTATATATAAAAATTGTTCACTACTTCATAATCACGTGCTTTACTTAAAAGTTTAATATACACAATCCACGTCAAGGTCGACGTGATTACAAATACAACGTTTGTAATAATCACACACACACACATCAATAAAGTGCACCAAAACATGTTCGTTAGTTAGAAATAGAAGAAACAGGATTTTATTTGCAAATTGATCAAACGCTATTTGCACAGCTATTTAATGTTCAACAAAATAAAGGAAATCTACTAAAAAAAAGTTGTGGCCAGCCAAAAAAAGACACAAGTTTAAAAAGGCTACGAGCCATAATTATAAAGTTGATAAATGTAAATAGCACCAGTATATGGTTCAAGGCAAACTTGGTCCATTTCTTCTTACAATGCAAAAAAGAAAAATGCCCCTTTCCCACTATCAACCTCCATAAAACCCTAAAAAGATAAATTTATGATTCATGCAAGAGGCGCTGATGTAATAACGAGTTCAAAACAGTTGCTCTTATTGTTGAGGCAACCAGTGCAGCGGGAACCTTGCCTTGGGTCGTTAGTGTATCTTCTTCCCACCAGTGTATCTCAGGGGGAGGCGTACAAAATAAGTACCGAGAAACATACATGACTTGAACTGTATCACACAACTCATAACCACATACCGTCAAGAACAGTAGACTGCAGATCCGTCGGAACAATTTTCAATGGGAAAAGAATTGCGCGCGGGATGATGTTACAACGTGATTGGGCTTTATTCCGTATCTGCGCTCGACCACGTGTGGAAAGTTAATCAATGAGTCCGACAGGTATCATAGTCCGGGCCTCATAGACGACACGGAATAAAGCGTTGAAACTAATGTTGAGTAAAGAGTCAACTGATTCGAGTGCCCTTTTCTTCATCGTTGTAGGCTGACTGTGAGTACGGAGGACTATATCTCCTGCCACAACCGTTCTCTGAATCATGTGAAATATAAACAAAACAATAAGTCTCAAGCAAGAAAACAAATGAAACTAATATCAACTTGAAAGTATTTAGTCAGAAACAAGATGCCTTAACACAGAATAGAAATACTACTTCCAAACTCAGCTGCCAAAAACCTTAAACAAGGAAACAAGTGCAGTTGGGGATTATTTAAATCAACAATTATGTTTAATGATGATGGTCCTTGAATGAAAGATCATGGACTTCTCAACAAAGGAATTCGGAAAGAAGAAAATGGACCAAGTTTGCCACTGGGGCAGACGCACTTGAGTGTACTTGGTGCTACTTTACATTTATCAACTTTATATGGCTCGTGCTCTTTTAAAATTTGGTGTTTTTTTGGTTGCCAACGTTTTTTGGTAGATTGACATAAACGTAGACAGACCCTTATTATCATTTGGGGAGCCATTTGCTTAGTTGCCTGACGTGCATTCAAATGGGAATCAGTGGATAGGGCGAGACCGACGACTTGAATTCAAAAGAATACTATAGTGTACTTCATAAGAAGCCTATACATTACAATTAGCTTTGCTTTTTTTTTTTTTTGTTTTTTTTTTTTTTTTTTTTTTTTTTTTTTTTTTGTGCTTACAGCAAAAAAAGATTGGAATTATCTTTTGCAGCCAAATTAAAGATAATGAAATGGGCCTGTCCGGTGATACCACATATGTTAGATATATTTTATTTAAAATTCAAAATGGCGGACCCAGCAGGATGTTTTTTTACTACCCCTGTAGCTGTATTAAGATTCCCTGTGTAAAGGTAAAATATGTGTTATCAGTATCAGTTTGGGTATTAATGATCAAGTGATTCAAGTTTAACATGAAATATACCATTTATGAAATATTTACATGTACATAATTATAGAAGACCATCTATGCTGGTAAAAGTGTCTTATGTTTTAATAATGTTATAATTTATTTGGTCTTTAAAGGGGATCTCGTTTTTGCGGTCTTGATGTGAGTGTTGATTTATTAGTCGAAATGTGGGGTTGTCATAGTAATTTCTGTTAAATAGCCCCTCGTTTGGGTATAGGCCTACACTGAGGCCCAAATTTTAATCCCGTAATTTGGAGTGACATTGGGAGCACCCACCACAGCTTTGTGTGATGTGGCAACCAAGAACAGTCAGCAATCTCATCTCAAAGGACGGAAGCACACAAGAGAGAGAGAGAGGGAGGAGGATTGCTCTTAAACTTGTGTAAATTCCGGCCCCGGGTGATGTCTTATTCTTTCAATTGTAATCATTAAGAAAGGTAGCGAGCTCTAAGTGGAATAACACTTTGTGGCGTGTGATTCATGGTGTGTAAATACAGTCAGTTTTGATTCTTGATCACTATTTGTACTTCTAAGTTGGTACTTCTAAGTTATGTTACGATCTGACTGATTTAGATCTGTGAGACACGAATGTTAGTTGCGCGCAACATTTGTGTAAATGATGATGATGATTTGAGTGAAAATTAAATTTATCCAACTCATCAAGAAATGCATTGTTTTGGGATAACAATGATAGTTTAGGGTTAATGAAACCATGATTGAACTGTGTACACGTGATTCTCTTTGTTATCAGTTCTATGTACGTAAAAGTGATAAGTTCGCAGCGTGTTAATTTTTCGGTTTCGGTATATTTTGAAATTTTTGCGTGTTTAAATTCGCTTTTTTCAGTATCCTACATAGATTCACACACCAAAATAAACATTTTCGCAGAGTTTTTAATTTCGCTGTGCTCAGAAGTGCGCGAAAAGCGCGAAAATTTATGTAGCGCGAATATTTCACCTTTTACAGTCTTACACTGGCCTAACATTTTAGGCCCTGAAATGGTGTTTGGTTTGAAAGGTCTAGGATTGGATGTGACTTTACTAAATGACGAGTACGCTCCATGATGCATCTAATCAAAAGGAATGGTATAGGATAAGCCTGTACCTGTACTGAAACTTAGTATCATTTTAGGCCAGGAGCCATGTGGCAAACATACATAAGTAGTGCCAGAGTTGACCCCCAAATTAGGTGCTATGTGCAGCTTACACATAGGAAATGCACAAACGAAACTTCTTTACAACATCATTAGATCACATTGAAAAGCGCGCCACTTGCCTTAATATAATTAACCTTGCTTGGGTCCTTGTATAGCGCTATGTACCAAAGCACAGAAAGCGTGGCCCAGGCCAAATTCTCAAATCTACTTCATTCTCATTTTTGCTTCATAATAATTTCGTAGAAACTTAGTGCAACTTGTGTGTCATAAGATCAAAGTCAAGATGTAGCGAAATGTCAGTGTTATAGTTCTGACATCGTCTGGAATACTTACTGACATTGCTAATATGCACAAGTGTTATGACGTATCGTAGGCGTCTCCGAGTCAGAAGTAACTATCAAACCACCAAGAAATGGCCTTGTGCACAAGTGATCAAATTTATAATAAAACAGTTTAATGATCTTTAATGTTGGTTCAAGAATTTGGGATGGTCCAAAACAAAATTACAATAAAAATACACACCATATTTAAGATTATAAGTTACTTAGAGTTTGCTAGTGTCCTGTGTTGAAAGCGTTGCAGTTCAATGACGATCTTCCAACAGCGAAGCTTCCAAAACAACAGCGCACAAGTTCTCAAATTTAAACTCCTCAGTGTCTTATTCCATGGGAATCTTCTCAGTCCTGAAGATACTTTTGTCCAGCAGTTCAAGACGACAAGGTTGAAATTACAGTCCCTCGATTATAATAAATCCACAGTATATCAGTCCAACATTATCACCACGATTTCTATCTGTCCCAATTGGGAATCCTATTTTGATTCCCAGCACTTTCGGCTGCAAAGATGACAGTAGAATATTACTAGCAACTCTGCTCACATGGAATATATCCTGGCACTATGTGTGAAGCATAAAATCCTACCATTATTGTAGATAAAAACTAGCTATCCATACTGTATAGCTGATTGCAACTCTGACGACCGAGACTTAACTTCATGATTATAACGAGCAGAGAGTCCTTCCAGTGATAGTATTAACTACTCACAGATAGATTCCCGCTTTAACAACATCATACATCATTCTCGATGAGAAAACATGAACTTGCACCATCAAATCAGATTTCACAATCTAAATTACAACACTTCACATATATAAATATGTGGGGGAATTCCCTGATCTACAAGTTTGATCTCAAAACATAAACGGGTTTCTAATTTTAGCATCTTGGGGAATTCCCCACTTCCCCTATTGTGCATCTAAACAGGTGAACTAGCAAAAAACAACTCTAGGGACATCCCTTTTCTCTCTTTTATAGTAAACAAAGATAACTTTTCCCGTGAGAAATCTCTCTCAAATAAATTGAGAAGATAATATTTTAAAAGTTTAATCAGAAAAAGGGAGGCGATATAACCAAAGGCAAAACAAAACCCACAGCTTCTTTAAAAACATTCCCATCCATGCCATCGTTCAAGGATACCGTTTTGCTTGTTTCATCTGTCTGTTTTCTTCATTCAATTCATATGAGCTATCGGAACCTTGGGTCACAGCGCCATCGGACTGACCCTGATTGTACATGCGCGACCCCGTGCAGTAATTCAAGTTGGTTGGAATAGATCACACGACAAACATTATGCATGGTGCAGGGTGGTGTGACGTAGTAATTAGCACGACGTGCCTGCTTTCTTGGTGGTTTGAGGAATCTTTGGAGTGTCCTCGCAATAGAGTAGCGGTGCCCGGTGGCAAACCTAGACTCTGTCCGGGAAAAGTGTTTTCGTGAAATGGCTCTGCATGCTAAAATTTTCAGCATTGATTGGGCTCAAATCAGCCCCCCCCCCCCCCCCACCACAGAGCAGAAGGATACACCCCAAGGCTCAACAAGGTGTCTCCCCTTTGTCTGGCCATCTTAGAGAGTGTTTATTGATCACTCCTTAGGTAAACACTGGCCCAGGTCGTTTTGGGGATAGTTGAACAAAGGAATGGGCAAAATGGCTTCCTATTAAGATGTCTCAAGTTAAAGCGATGATTATTTTGAATCAAAGTGTAGCACATATATTCCATTGGGAAAATTATAGAACTCTTTTGCAGGATTTCGGTGAATTGAGACATAAATGCGCTTTCTATATAAAACATGATTAGTAAAATTGGGGGAATTGCCACCTAGTCTAATATATTTCGTCTAATATCCAGATAGTCTAATTCCCATTTTGTCTAAACTCACATAGTCTAATACCCACATACTCTAATTCATTTTGTCTAGTACCATTTAGAACTAATTACCAGTTCGTCTTAATCACCACATCGGCTAATACCATTTCGTATAATGCCCTGTGGTATAAAAACTCCGTTGTTACAACCTTCGTCTAATGCCATTTTGTCTACTACCATTTGGTTAATCATTCAGATTGTCTAAAACATTTTCGTCTAATGGCCATTTCGTCTACAACCATTTGGTCTAATCACCAGATGGTCTAAAACCATTTAGTCTAGTGTCATTTCGTCTACTGACCACTGAGTTAATGACCAGATGTCTAAAAACAATTTCGACTAATGCCATTTAGTCTAATGCCATTCGGCTACTCCCAATTTTGTCTAATGCATGTATAAACAGACACGAAAGACATGTTGCACAGTATTATTCCAAATTTCAGACCTGTTATTACGTTACTAGCTTTTCTTAAACATTGGCCATTATACATTTCAAAAATAATTTGTGATATGTTAAGTGACCTTTCATAATTATGCTTGTCAAAATTCTGCAGATACTTGTTGCAATGTTGTCCACGTTAAAACGTATTGGGTGTTGTGATGCATTTCATTTCTTGACGTCTTTCTTATTCTATTATCTAAATAAATAGCATATAACCAGCATTCGAGATCGGACTGGCATATGTTGGTCAAACTGGTTAGAACTAATATTGAAAACTTTTCTTGAAAACAGCTTTTTCTAAGCTAAAAAGATAAAGAAATACAAATATTAAAAAATATTTAAATCTGAAAAAAAGCCTACCTTTCAGTTGATAAGGGCCTGAAAAAATTGTTTGGGTGGGCGAATCTTCTGAAAAAATGACCTTTTTTAGGACCACCCCTATGACATCTCGCGGCTTCCACATTTCATGGTACTTAATTCATGCTAACAACTGTGCGCATTATAGGCCAAGAAAAAACAAAACAACAACAACAAAAGTTAAGTTGTCTCAGAAGACGGCGCGAATTGCTTTTCCAATTGTGTGTTTAGCGCATTATTTTTATATATTACATTATTATAGTTTAGTGGATCTTTTTACTCAATTGGAAAGAAATCCTTTAAAAAAAAACACTCAAAAGGAAGGAAAGTATGCGGCCGAAAAAAAAAAAAAAAAAAAAATAAATGGGTCAAAAGGCAATAAAAAAAAGTTCGCATTTCGCGTTTGCCTATATCTGTAAACCCCTGCATTAAAATGTAGAAAGTTAATTTCCAATGTTAACCACTATTGTATGAACTTAAAGTAGGGTAGATCGTAAGTATGTTCATCTTCCAACCAAACATCACAGTGTATAATTGACAAATTGTAGCACTGAGAGATGGGAGGAGAATCACATATGAAAGTGGATATGGGTGTAAGGCTGGCGCTCAAAACCAGGCATTCGGTGACTCAAAAAATATGTCCGGATGCATTTCGTTGATTTTTTCTCTAACTTAGAAATGTTGACTATAGTTTTTTTCTCAAGATTCTAATGGCTTTAGACCATCTAGTTGAACAATCAAATGCTGACGTCTATCAGCATTAGCATTTTGGATATGCAGCGGAAAACCAATGGCCGCCAAAAGTACAATTTTTTAAACTGAAAATTATCACTTGTTGTAAAATGATCTATTGGTCCTACAATAATGTGTGTTATGCCAAGATCTATACAAAAGCAGTTTAGTAGACGGGAGGTCTAAATTAATAGTTATCTTGTAATTTTACATTCAAATTGTTTTTCAAGAGGGCATCTTACTCATAAATGCCAACAACACAAGGATGACAATGTAAAAACAACGTTAAATAAGGGGAACATTGTTTTAAAGGGATGTCAAAACGTACGGAGATATTCATTAGATTTGGCATGCAGATTGGCAAGATAATAATAGTAATAATAAATAACAATCTGGTATAGCGCGGAAGGGCATCCGGTCAATTATCTTTGGCTCAATAATCATCACAAGCAGTATGCTGAGTGTGAGGTGTATCCGAACCACCTTCGTTAGCGGGGACCAAGCCGGATTTAAAACTTTGGTGAACTAACTGCAGAGGCCTCTATGCGCTTAAAAAACACAGCAAAGTAAAGTCTTGATCGGTATTAATGTTCTTGATCTCATGCGACAGGCCACCTTCGGTATTCACAGCCATGTGTTATGGACAACAAGGGCAACCACACTGACATAGGCGTACAACAAATGTATGACAACTAGAAACTGAAAGACCAGGAGCAACATACTCCGATGATCATGGCTAGATAGTCTTTTAACTTTGTTTAAGTTGTTGTTTGGTTGACTATCAGTCATGACGAGTTGCGTGAAGAAAAAAGCTCTTTTAAGAAAAGCAAAATCAACATGCTCAAGGTGACATTTTACAAAAATATTACACAGCACTAGATATACACAAAGACATTCTAGACGTCACCAAGGTCGGCATCTCACAGAACTTGACTACACAGATGATCTAGCTCTTACAACCGATCTGATATATGTGGTGCACAAGATTTATTAACATCACTTGAGAATGATGCTTCTAAATGCTACATTTTGAATGACAAGAAGACAGTTATGACCACAACGAAGATAATCATCAACCGATCTGCACTACAGGACAGTGACCCCCAACTCAAGAGGTGAGAACTTCAAGTACCTAGGACGTCATATGTTGCAGACAAATACTTCTTTGTCACGCAACGGACAAGCTTGAAATGCCTGCAATAATAAACTACACCACTTATGGTAATCGTATCTTCAATTCAACCAAACTGAAGTTCTTTAGAGCCTGTGATGAGAGATCCGGTTATATGGATGCTGAGATATGGCCATGAAGAAGAAGAAAGAGACTACAGGAGAAAATGGAGGGCACCGACACCAGGCTTCTTATAAGTGTACATATCGTGGTGTGATCACTTGACCAAAGTCACAGATATATGGCAGAATCCCTGCAAATTATCTTCTGGTGCCCAATGCGAGCACGATTTGGCGGTCACTGTCATCGTTGCGATTGATAAAGTAGCCACATGTTAGAGGTCACCATGCCAAACAGGGGCCATCGCCCCTTACCTACATTGCTATGATTGCTCGACACATCAAGCAGGATCCATCTGACATCTCCAACTTAATATTGGAACGGGAAAGTGGCGCATAAATGGTGAACAGCATCTCGGCTGAGGCCGCTTGATAGCTATGCATTACACCACACGATAATCTTATTTAAGATCGTTACCTTATAAATCAGCGTGTGTTACAATACTTTACATACCACAACCCGAAATTTTAAGAAGAATTACAGAGCTCCAAATGCCAGTAACTACTCCAATCTTTGATGTTTCAACAATATCAAAGATATCCAGAATAGAGCTAAGAATATTAATTGGATTGCCAGAGAAGGAGTATCAACTCAATGGTTTACCCACGAAAACACCGATAGAGAGTTGGAGCAACTTCTCTCTTCCACCGCATGTTCTATCAAGGGCCCCTAAACTACTTTGCCAACTGATGCCTTAAAACTCTGAGTATATAGAATCTCATCTCTGGCGGTCTGTTACGATTTTTCCATTTTGGGACCTCGCAGTTGAGACCCCAAGATTGCCAGCCATCAGAAAATTTTATTCCTTCACACTGCCCGCAGCTGGAATGCCCTTCTCTGAGCACATCCTACTATATTGATCAAAATTTTCAAAAAACAAATACAGGTCTTTGGGTGATTTGATAGGTGGTAAATGTGCCACCCCCCAAAAAAAAAATATGGGTCTGGGTGAAAGTTTAAAAAATATGAGGTCTGTGGGTGACATTGGTGAAACAAGCTGAAAATGGGTGTCTAACAGCCTTACATACGGCGTCACCTCCAAGTGGGAGTGACTCCAGGTTCTAATCTCACAGATTTTACCACAGGACATGTATATGTTTTCAAAAAGTATATACATAAATAATTGCAGGGATGTATTTCTTGTTCTAAATCCCTACGTTCTAGAAGAAAAATACTTAGTAACATTTCTTTGGATAATTGTTCTTGGCGTATATGAGGCAGACGTAAATATGTTGATAGTTGGGGGAGAAAGCTCAAGTTGATGGTTGGGGTTTGAGAAGTGGACGAAAGGTAGGCCATTCAATGAGCCCCATCGGTTGCATCTTGACTGTTGAACGACGACTCCTGTGCGAATCCTGTTCAAGGTGGAGGACCGTTCCTTACGTGGAAGATTGCTACCAGGTGTCATATTGTGTGATAGTGATTGGTCTGGGAGTATCTAGCCAGGCAGTGTTCATGTCTGTAAGATGTTGAATGGGGAGCTGGAGAGTTTAGAAGCGTGTTGACAGAAGGGTCGATGAGAGCGCAGTCTCGTCTGCCGAGTTGTGTGATTCTTTGACAGTGTTTGCAGCAGGTGCTTGTTGCCCAAAAGAGAGTTTATTTACCAGTTTATGGGTTGATGTTCTCTCCGAAGCACTTGCAGGTGCAATGCCTGACAGCAATGGTAGAAACTCGGATGGAGTGGGACGGAGGTAACCAATAATGGTCTCGTTGAGTACGTGTCAATTTTCTTTGTGTGAAAGCTATTGCCCCATGCTGGGGCTGTCCTATTCAGCATCACTGTAGACAGAGCCAGGGCGGTTGTGCATAGAGTGGATGGGCTATAACCCCATGAAGATCCAGCAAGGTGGCCTCAGCGTTCATTCCTTCAAGATACTTTGCACAGAATGACTAGAGATGAGGTGTTGCGATAAGTAAGCTGCCGATCAAACGTCACTCCCAGAGAGGTTTGTGTAGGTAGGATTGTTTGGAAGAGGACTCCATTGAAGCTGCCAGAGGACGCCTCTTTGGTGTTGGAGAGGAACGGCAGTAGTGGTGGTCTTGGCCTTCACTCGCTTGAGTCGCCGGGTTTTGAGATGCTGCAAGTAGGGCCATTACTGCAAGCTTCTGCAGTAAGTGTACTTTCTACTCTTCGTCCAGCTTCTGTCCGAGTGATGAAGTGCAAGATCGTCGGCATAGACATATTGTCTAGATGTTGTCTGAGGTAGATAGATGATATACAAATGGACATCATGGGAGCCAGTACTGATCCTTGGGGGACTCCGTTCCTAAGGCGACGCAGTCGAATTCTCTGCCCATCACTGGTTTTTACGAACAAAACTACGGTTTGCAACCATGCTGCATAGAAGTGTACAGGGTGACGATCCAGGATGGTACCTGAGAAGCTTGAGTGTCAAGCCTAGTAACCTGATGATCACGCAAAAAAGGAGGGTAGCAATAATTGCGTTGTCCGTCTAGGAGCACTTCCCATAAATGCAAGGCAGGAGTCCGCTCCTTGATTTTTTTGAAAAGTGGCAAAAATGCATTTTAATAGGATTTAAGGAATATAAGCTAAATCCAAACATAAATGAATGACAAGAAATTATCATTTTTTATGGAAATTCTTGGCAATTTGACAGAATTGGCCTTTTTTTTATATCAAACGATCAAAAAGATGAAAGGCCAGGGATATCTATTTAAACAAACATGTTTGGCAATATGTTTCGACAATAGAAAAATGGGTAGTATGATGGTTTTAAGGTATTTTACAGCGAAAAACCGATCGGTTGTCATGACAATTGATATGAAAAATGCCAATTGTAATTGGTAACAGATGATTTCACCAAGTGATTTTTGTATAATACAAATAGAGGGAGGGGTCCTCATAAATACAAAAAAGAAGAAAAAAAACCTGCGTCAGGAAAAGGTCTCTTGAAAGGACTCATACAAATGAAAACCTGGTCAAGAAACACTTTACATGAAAGAACACAATATCAAGACCAAAACAGCAAAATGAAATGAAACCCTGGTCAGGGAACGATTATAATTTAAGGACTAACGAACCACGAGAACTGCCTATAAATATACTGAGAAAAAAACAAAAAAAACTTACAGTAAAATATATGTAAGTTTGCGATTTGGCAGCCTTATAGGATTTTTGTCTAGATATCTTGATATTAAACCGCCATTAAGAAAGAAATCTATAAGTAGGGAACATTTGCACAAATGATTATTGTTCAGCCGTCATGATTAAAGAAAAGATCGGTTAAATTTAAAATGTGATGCCTTGGTGCCTGAGCAGCCTGTTTTGGTCGCCCATCTTGAAATTATTATGTGAATAAAATATAACTCATAGGCATGGCTTGACACCCGGTAGGTTCCATCTATAACATGTAACATTTGTCAGGCTTTATACTACGGCATACCAACCTTGTGGTGATATTGTAATAAAAATGGTATTTTGGCGGCAATTTTGTTTTTTTGGGTCACAATTCTTGATATGTAACATATCTTTAAACATAGTTGTGTCTGTGATGATCCCATTAATACCATACGATAATGTTTTCCTCTGCTTTATTAAGAAAAACACAACCTTTTGGCCAATATTTCGCTTAAATTATGTCATTTTGGGGGCAATTTTGTTTTTTACGAATTTATCTAAAAATTGGCTCAATGCTGGACGGAAAAAAGAAGCCGGGGAACAGAAACCACCAAGCGTGCCTTTACACCAGCCCCCATATAAGGGTTGTCTAACGAATCCCAAATCCACACAAAAACTAACTATAGTACTATTATCTAAGTAAACTGGCCGGCATCTGGACTAATAGGGGTCTTTTGGTGAGAGACCGCCAAATGCCCCGAAAATAAGGGGTTTTTTTGTGTGACAAATTTGCAAATTTCGAAAAAAGTTACAAAAATTTTCACCCAACATTGGGGGTCTTTAAGTGAAAAATATTCCCCAAAATAGGGGTCTGGGTGACAGTTGGTAAGTTTCAAAAATATGGGTCTTTGGGGAAGGGGAAAAAAGAGAGGGGAGGAGGGGGAAAGAGAGGAGGGGGGAAAAAAGGGGTGGGGGGAAAAGAACGGAAGAAGGAAGAGGAAGCAAAGAGGGGGGGGGGGGAACTTAAAAAAAAGTGAAAACATTAAAAAAAAAAAAAACGACAAGAAAAAAAAAAAAAACAAAAAAAAAAAACAAAAAAAAAAAAAAGAAATGTTTTTTAAAAAAAAAACAAAAGAAGAAAAAAAAAAAGAAAAAAAAAAAAAAAACAAAAAAGAGAAGCAAAAGAAAAAAAAAAAAGCGAAAAAAAAAAAAAATAAAAAACACCAAACAAAAAACAACAAAACCTAAAAAAAAGCCAAAAAAAGAAAAAACCCCCCCCCCCCCCCCCCCCCCACCCCCCCCCCCCCCCCCCCCCCCCCCCCCCCCCCCCCCCCCCCCCCCCCCCCCCCCCCCCCCCCCGTGAGACATATGAAAATTAAATTCCTGATGCTGGAACATGATTATCACATATTTGGGACACATTTTGTTCAGTTGCTACGACAGTCTTCTTTTAACAAATTCGTACATTGATAGGGTGTCAAAAAACAGCAAAATATGGAAAAAAGAGTATGCTTTTTCTAACCTATATACGTACTTAGGTTACGTAATTACTCAAATAAGCAGAGAGATAACCCTCATAAATTTGTAAAAGCAGAAATCAAGACAAAGCTGTAATTTTTTTTATATAATGACGCATGCAATGCTACTTGTTTAGGGTAGCAAAGAATGACAAAAAATAATGTTTAGGTATCTTCTTAGTCGGTGGAATATTAGTTTATAGGGTGCATTTTCATTTGTTAAGTCAGTGTTCACGGCATCATATTCCACCTTTGAAAAGTGCCCCCTCCCCGGGAACAAATTTACATTTTGATGAAAAAACATAATAAGCAAAATTATATACCGGTGTCAAATGAGGATATATTCCCCTAGAGAAATAGCCCGGGGATTGTGGGTTCATTAGGGATATCGTATTCGGACCTTGGCCTAGGATATGTAGCCCACCCATCTTCGGGACTACTTAGAAACTAAATCCTTTGGAGGTGAGGACAATGGCTTTGGACATGTGCTCAGGCCAGGGTGTTGTTTGTACTCGCCATAAAAAGCCGTGTAGGGTGCCATGGTCCAGGTCTCCCTATATAAAAGGATACCATCTACAACTTCAGCTGGCTGAATTTGGAGATACCAGACTTGGCCATTCGTTTCAAGATGTCCTTGCGTGACAGGAAGTCTTGATGTGGGCAAGAGCAGAGACTAGGACCCTATATACCTGAAGTCCGGACCTCTTTGAGTGGGGTTGGTCCGCGTTGTTTTGTAGTGCAGATAGGTTGATGATATCATTCCCTCATTGCGGGCAATATATTTCTTCTTTTTTGCGTTGAGGCAAATGGGTTTAGACTAAATGGTATTAGACCAACTGATCATTAGACGAAATGGGTTTTTATTTAAACAAAAGGGTTACGACTCCTATCCTAAATGGTTATTATACCAACTGGTTATTAGACTCTAAATGGGTGTAGACCAAATTATATAGACGGGAAGTGAAATGGAAGGAAATAAGTGGAAATTAGACCTATTGGATATTGGCCGAAATGGGTTTTAGGACAAAAGGCAATTAGACATCTGGTTGTTATTAGATCAGGACAATAGGACTAAGTGGTTGTATGAGCTAAGTGGCAAATACGAAAAATTCTGAAAATGGAAATTCAGGTTGCTAGAAATAATCAGCCAAAAAGGTTGTGGTGCGACCCACCGGTTCTTTGTTTGTGATGACATACAGAAAAATAAAAAAATTCTATGGATATATGAATTTCTATAACCATTATAAAAAACAAACACCAATCTTAGACTCTCAATTATTGAGAAATAAATGAAATAAAATGTGTAGTTTTCACAAAAATTGCTTCCCCAATTTTGGTCCATTTTCTATTCTGCCCAAAATCAGTCCCTGTACAAAGTCTATGGGAATTGAAATGCATATGTGACCTATCTCCAAAATGCCTTTTTGGAAAAATTAAAAATTGGCCAGGATGTTTCTTTCACCAATACCAACATTTCATGAGAATTTAAACGAGATCTGGGCATGAATTAAGTTAATTTCCTATAAAACCTATAAATGGACAACATCTCTAGCCGTAACTCTGACATAGTACATGGAATTTAGGCATTCACCAGTGCGGTATATTTGCCTTGACTGTCACCCAATTAGTGTATTCCACTGAGTAAAGGGGCGTGGACCCTTCATGCATATAAGATGGATTGTCAATTGGCTCGAAACCAATCAACCATGCTGGGTATGCGCCCGCCGCAAAACCTCCAATATCTGGAGTTTCTGCGTATCATACGCCACACTCCAAAATCGGAGGGTCTGCTTACATCGCAAAAACTCCAATGGATTTCCTGGATCGTTTGGTCTGGTGTGTTCATGTCCGGTATTGAGGTTACTCCAATATTGGAGGGTCTGCGTCCACCGCAAAACCTCCCATATCGGAGTTGCTGCGTATAATACGCACACACGCCAAAATCGGAGGGTCTGCGTTCATCGCAAAAACTCCAAAATCGGAGGTTCTGCGCATCTTTAAGCTATCTATAGTATATGAAACACTACAATAGCTGAGTTCAGCGTATATAATCAGCACACACTCCAAAATCGGAGGTGTCTGCGGACATAGCAAAAACTCAAAAATCGGAGGTTGCGGAGTATCTTAAATATTATTATTTTTATTTAAAAACTTCCAATATCGTAGTTTCAGCGTATAATACTCACACACTCCAAAATCGGAGGGGCTGCGACACGCAACAACTCCAAAATCAGAGGTTCTGCAGTATCTTTAAATATTATTATTTATATTCAAACGCGACAAACACAAAGGACAGTAAACTACTGTGCCGTGTTTGCACATAGACGGAGCTAATTTCACAACACTGGCCGTGTAGTAAAACCAAACCAACCCCATATTGGGAGCGTTTTGAATATAAATCATACTATATAAAAAATACGCATACCCAAAAAATCCGATTTTGGAGTTTTTGCGATTTCCGCAGGCCCTCCGATTTTGGAGTGTGTGCGTATTATCCGCTGAAACTCCGATATTGAGGATTTTAATAAAATAAATAATATTTAAAGATCCGCAGAACCTCCGATTTTGGAGTTTTTGCGATGTGTCCGCAACCCTCCGGTTTTTTAGTGTCTGCGTATTATACTACGCAGAAACTCCGATATTGGAGGTTTTGGCGGGCGCAGACCCTCCAATATTGGAGTACTTCATACATTCTCATATAGATCGGTAAGCAAACATATAAAACTTTAGTAAACAAAGAACAATTTTGAATTATGAAAGCAGAATTACAGAATTCTTTAATATTTCTTTTAGTGTTTAGTTCGTCCCTTCTTGATTGTCAACCCTCGAAATGCTGGTAACAACTTTATTCACATAAAAAACTCTCTTCATTTGACAGAGTATTCAATATAATTCTGTTTCTTTGGTACCAAAATGGTGAAAATTTCTAATTTCCTATATGAGCAAATATGAAATTCCAGCCTATGTTTTCTATTGAAATATAAGCATATACAAATCACCTTTTTGTTTTCATTTTCAGTTATTTCTGTAGCCAAATAAAATGTTGGGAATCTATTGTGTGTCTATCTATATGAATCATTACATATCACAGAAAATATTGACGCCTTGTAATCGCTCTTTTGCACTTTTAAAAGTTACAAATGACTTGTGGCATAGACGCATGGAGTGATATTCAGAATATGGTGTATTAACAACTCTAGTTCTACATAGAAACACAAAATAAACATAATTATGCCAAAAGTTGCAATTTGAATTACTTAGCATCTCGTCTTAAAGACCAACTCCTTCCTGAGGATGATGCCTCAATTTTCAAAAATAAATCATGTTTTTTACTGTACATACATAATGCCTGTCCATCTACAGCTTTGGAATCAAATTCGATTTAAGAATTCACCGCCGACTTTGGGGGCTAAGGAGTTATGGTTACTAATCTTTTCAAATTTCTGAGTCTGCCTTCAATTTTATGAGTATTCTGTATATCTCTGTTCCCCCAGGCCCCTCTGTGATTG
>JAMKCH010020118.1:0-21421 GCA_023653785.1 Ophioderma brevispina | reverse complement strand
AAGTCCGCCATCTGAATGGGGCCATTTTTCTTTTTATTTGGGAAACATCCAGATTGATGTTGGGGGGTATCTAGGGAAGGTGCCAAGTTGATTTGGGTTTAGTTTTTTTGTTTTTAGTTTTTAGTTTTTAGGAAAGTGTTGTTTATTTTGGGCTCCACCCTGAAATGATCAGTATGGGGTGGTGAAGATAATTGTGCCAAATCTTAGCTTTTATCATTTCTGAGCAATAGTTGCTTGTGTTTGCACCCTTGCCTAGCCTAAAACCACAAATCTATAAATACGTTGTACATCATATTCATTAATATGTCTTCATTCGTTTAATAATTTATTAATAATAATAATAGTAATAATTAATAATAATAATATATAATAATCATGACCTGTTACGAAGAAAGGCAACGAATTTGCAGAAGAACACGTGAAAAACTTTTAGGGGTATCCACAAATTTTACGGTGGGGACAAAAATATACTATTTGTTGTAAACTATTTTAGATCAAATTACAGTTTGTTGGCAAATATATACGAAGAATTTGAATAAACCCCTATTTTTACGGGATTTGAAGAGATCCAGTCGTAATATATAAGTCATATAAGGCCTGGAAAATTGGGACGTTTAAATAAGCATAATTTTTCATCTTTTTTACCAGAATTTTCATCTAAACTTACGCTGAACAAATGTCTACCAACGTGGAAAATATCTACCAAGTTCTCTTTTAAAAACTGCATTTGTCTAGGAAAAAAAATTGTTTCCGAAAATTTCAAAATGGCAAAATTAAATTTATAACATGTTTAAAAGTATGTAAATAGCAAGCGAAAAAAATATTTTTTCAAATGGAACTGCCACAAACCACGGATTATAGAAGACTGGCTTATAGGAATTCGTGACATGCGTCTGAAAAAGAACTGTTAAAATGAAAAAAAAAAGTAAATTGGCATTTATTAAAAGCATAGTCTTCACATTAAGCTCCTTGATTAATACTTTATTTCAATGATATGACACTGCCTCAACTAAAACACAAAGGATTCCTTTCAACCGCGGCCACAAGTACACTACAGGATATTATTAGAGAATTACGTGCGCTCTGCCTTTGTATACGAACTCACAAGAAGACGGGGACCAGTGCTGATTTTCCCAATGGTGGCTTAATCCCGTTAACTTTCTAATCAATTACCATGGTCGTATCCCATGCAGCGCGTTGAATCAGTGGATTTGGACTGGAGCGTTTTGATTTGGTCAATTCTTCTGAACAAATATTCATCACAGGGGAAGTAAATTTTGGAACTGTAAGGCAATTAGGATCCCTATTTTTATGAAAATTAGGGTTTTAGGCCAATAACATTTAATTCTTTTTATGATGAAAATACGAGGTATTTTCTACAAAAATCGATAAATCAAGGATAAATTAATGCACATTATCTACCTAAGAGCGATTGATTTACAAACGAGAGATATGTTTTTTTTTATTTGCGTGAATATTTACTACAAAGTGCCAGAAGTCGCATGTTGAAAAATACTTCCGTCTTTAAATTAGAGCAGAATTTGTATAAATAATCTAAGTGTTGAAAAATATGCAAATTTTATGTAAATCAGCCTATTGTTTAAAACGCTACTTGTAAACCTGTACAAACTTTTTGGAGGGACTTCAAACATTTCTCTTTCATTATCACAAAAAATCCGATATTTACTCAACTTTCCGTTTCTCGGTTCAGGTGTGTGGGGGGGGGGCGTTTTGGCTTCGGTCTGCGCCCCGATCCTTCCAAAACGGCGATCTAGTCGCAAAAGTCGATCGGATCACCGGCCAGTGGTGAAATCCTTATATTGGCTATGGTTCTCTAATCTCAAGATTATCATCCAATGTTGTACTTTCAATGCATTTACATCTTGTATTTTGCAGTGAGTCCAATCATCTTAGTTACGAAGTCTTAGGTAGTCCCAGAATACATCTTTTGCTGATAGCTGATTAGGAAAGATTATTTCTAATTTAGTAACAGCTCCTCTCCCGAGGACATTTTTGATAACCTGTACGCGCCATGCAAAACATCCAGTACCAGTTATCACACCATAATGTAGTCCCGATGTAACGTTATATAGTGGAATCAGGAACTGCCCCCCTCTTCTAGTTGAAAACGATTACCTGTCCTCCGACATGGTAAACAGCATTACCCTGGCTTTACCCACCACATTCTAGCCCCTGCCATATCGTGACTTCAGTGGTTTTCTAGAATAGGCTGACTACCTCCTTCTGTATATCGAAAGTTCTATTTATTCACCGTGTTAAAACTTTACAATTCCAGTTCACCCATGCCCCCGCACTGTTAAAGTCCCGCAGGCGATAATCGCTCCTGTCATGATAGAAACTGCGATAGATAAATTGAGTAGAAGTGCTTTCCTCCATTAATTGAATGACCATCTTTTCAGCATGTCAAACGTCACATTCTTGTAAACTTATCTACATACTCTACACCTTTCCAAAGTAACCGTACAAGTACTGTTACTAATTGGGATCTTTGTTTACTTATCAAACAAACTTGTTGAAGCATTACAGATACCCAGCTAAACCAAGCAAAGACCACAAGTAGTGGATATGAAATCATTAGCTAGACATTTAATTCAGTTTCAGGAACTTGGACTCATGCCAATGGACCTTCAAATTGAGAGGCTTGATAATGGGCTGGGTTTAGTAGCCACAATGATGAGCCTGATCAGAGCTTTTATAAATTGGTTTTTGAAATTCAACCCACAACACGCTTAGCGACACAGAAGGAGGCGAATGTAGATGCTGCAGCATCATCAGGAGTGTCACCCACGTTTTTTAGCCACACCACTGTTGACATCAAGAGCTGCGAATATGCATCCTCTGTGCGGAGCCAGCAGGGGCGAGTACTCACAAGCTTACACTTCTGAAATTGATTGAGGGTCCGGTATTTTAAAGAGAACTTAAACGTGCTCTACTGGCCAACTGCACCTAGACTGGTTGCTTTGGAACTAAGTACCGGCGCAGTTGTCCTCGATAAGCTCTACAATAAATCAGAGCTGCGAAAGTTAATTTCGAGACAATGAAGATGCCCATCTAAACGACATTGCATTTACAGAGCCTTGTTGCCTACATGAAGAGTTCCGCAGGAGAAAGTGTGCCCAGGATCAGTTTATATCATCACCTCCCAAAAACCAACCGCCTGCTGACACCCAAAGAACTACTGCCCAATATCACTATTGTGTGTTTCCTTCACACTCCTTGAGAGGCTGAGCCCGGCTGCGGCTGAGCCTCGTATATCCCATCTTCTGCCTGATGAACAAGCAGGATTTCGCCGTGGCCGGAGCACTGTCATCGGAATTGTAAAACTTCAAAAATGATATGAGGAAGCTTTCAAAGCTTTGTAGGCAGAAAGCGTCAATCTCCTGTCAACTTTACTTCAGCATATGACACCGTTGGCACCAGGGCCTGCCCCTTTAAGCCCTTCTCAGGACCATCCCATATCTTTACTTGAAAATTCATCAATGTACCCGGCTTGCAAACCGTAGCTTTGTCCTCAATACCAGTGATGGGCAGAGCAGTAGAGGAACGGAGTCCCACAAGGATCCGTACTCGGCTCCCTCGTGTGCAACTTGTAATATCAGCGATGTACCATCAGACCACATCTAGACATGGCGACGCCGACGATCTTGCCTGCTTCACTCAGACAGAAGCTGGCCCTACTTGCAGCATATCTTACGACCTGAGACTTCAACTGAGTGAAGCCAAGACTACCGCTACTGCATTCCCTCTACCACCAAATAGGCTCATCGTCAGCTTCAAAGGAGCGCTTTCGGCCCACAATCCTACACCAAGCGAGCTGGGAGTGAAGCCTGATCGGCAGCCAATCTCGAGTTGTACGTGCAAACTATCTTCGAAGAATAACCCTTGTGCGCTTGCTTGGAATCTTCCTGGGTTGCCAAGCCCATCCATCTACGCACCATGGCCCCCACATGTCCAATCGCTCCCACACAAAGAAGTTTGACGCATACTTCAACGAGAACCACTCCATCTGAGTTTCTACCCAGTGCTTTCAGGCATAGCACCTGCAATGCTTCAGAGAGAAACATCACAACACATAAACTGGTGAACAAGGGCTCTGTTGGACAACAAGCATCTTTTGCATAACACTCAGAATCACAACAGCTTGGCAGACAGACTGCGCTCTCAACGACCCTTTCTGTCGACACGCTGCTAACGCCTCCCGACTCTCCATTCAACATCTTCATCTTACAAGCCATGGAGCACTGCCTGGCTGCTACTTTCCATACCACAGACCAATTCACACTATCACACCTAATGACAGAACTTCCCCTGATAGCAATTCCATGTAATTATGGGTCACCTTGAAAAGGATTCGCACATTGTGGGTTGTTTTCAACAGCAAATATGAAACCGTTTTGATCTTCGACCATCTCCAGCCTGCCAATGTGGGCTCTCCATCACAAGTGGTAATGCGTGCCCCACATGGATATAGACCTCTCAACCCCAACCAATCAACAGTGGCTGGCGCCACCAACTCAGCATATTTAGCAGCGCCTCATACTCAAGAGAAACCTTCTTCTATGTCTCCTGTCAATAACATCAGGAATGGATCCGAGGAGGGAGCACTCTCCCAGTCTTTCCACGCATTCACAGGGTGTGATACGGTTTCTGTATTTGGTGGGAGGGGGTAAAAGACGGCTTGGCACACGTGGAAAGCTTTCCCTGAAACTACCAACGCATTTTGAAGACCTATTCTCATGCAGTATACATTTACGTGTGCCAAAAAATTCTGTACTCGAGTGATTTTAATACTGCTTTATGATCGCAAACGAATTGTAATTTTTGCAATGTGATCAACGTCCAGCTACCAAGCCAATTGTTGGAACCAGCTCTTAGTCGTGATCCCTAAGATTCCAAATCATCCGACTGGGGTTGGAAAAAGGAGAGTACAGTATGGCAACCACTCTGGACCAAGCTTCCAGAAGCATCAAAATCATGTTAGGAACTTTCGGGCTGGTGTACATCGAAAGTTGTTCAACACTGGAAGTGGTGCTAAGCGCGCCGTTGCACTGACTTGGTGTGAGATGTCCGTAAACCATGGTGAAAACAGACAAGTCTCTGCATCACTATATACACTGTGAAATTATGTACGTTACATTTTAAGGTGTTCTCTATGGGTTAATTACTACTGCATGGTCACCAACCACCGTGTACCTCAACCCTATAGAATTTATTTTGACAGAGGCGTAATCACAACACGCAACCACCATCTTTTCTGAATTCTGAATGCCTCACTTCGAGCCTAATAAACCATATGCCATCCACACAGCCCATCATTTTCTGTAAGTAATCCTGCTTAATTTTTGTAAATTGGGATAACCATGCAGCTCACAATTGAATCATAGTGAGGTTTTCCAAAGTCCATTGGGGCTGATTGTCGTATCAATGGATAGAAGAGATTAATAGCTATAAGAATGATATCAAAATCAGCTTCCATCGGGTGCTAGATATGATTTTCCTAAGGGTTGCAGGAACCCCACACCCTGTCGCTAGCCGTGTTACAAAAACTATTCTCCATTTAGACAATGGTTAAGAACTGGAAAATAAATTAGATAGGGGTGAAGGAACCCTTTCAAGTCAACATATCAGGTCTGGACATGGTACAAACATGAACTTTGTATGACATGTCACAGGTATACATAATGGCTTAGAAAACAATTTTATTTTTGCATTTAAGTCTTAAATTTTATCACATTTGATACGAAAATCAGCATTTCGATCAAAAAAGGTCATTGACCTCTCCCAGTCCACATGGGTCAAATCTAAATGGCTCATGGTCTGAAAACATGTTTGGGGTATGTTACTACAAACTTGGGACTTTACAATGCTTTTATAAAAATGCACCAAATTCCTTCCATTAGAGAGTTAAGCAGTTACACTATCAGTAATAAGCAACGTAAAAATCGATCATAGGCCTCGCGGCTGGTAACCTTCGCAGACCGAATCTTAAGGAGCATCCTAAGAATTGAGGCAGCAAATATTAGCAAAAGCAAACGAAACTAATGGAAGAGCTTCCCACTACATTTTAGGGGAACCTTCCTAAAATTAGCAAAACAAAACAAGTCAATGATAAAAGCATGTGTTAATTACTCCCTATTACGAAGCAGCTACCTAAGCATTAAGCAAAATAAGCAGCATTTAATAAAGCAATGTGCATTACGCATTTGCAAGGCGAGCTACCTAAGCCAATTAAGCGAAATAGCTAAATCTGAAGCCTTACCCTCGGTACATAGACATTTATTATTATTAAATATTGTTTTGTAGCCAGCTTGGACTCACAAAGGTTCGTAAGCCTCCGCACAGGGGAAGTTCCTGTGAGAGTTTATCAGATTAATAAAATGTTATTGTACCACTGGACCTCACCAGGTACGTGAGCCTCCTCACAGGGAAGTGCCTGAGAGAGTTAACCGATTAAAATTAAATGTTATCATCGTAAATTTTGAGAATATCTGAAGTTGAGCTTCTAATCAATATATAAGAATAATATATTATTTAATATGTTTCAGCTTAATATAATACATAATGCTAATAATGAAAACTTATTATTTTTATTTTTTTTTTCCCAAATTACCTCGCACACTACAATATCCTCCCAACGAGTTCCTGTCATGAAATGTTAGGAACTCGCCAAAAGAAAAACAACAAGAAACCCCTAAAAAGAACAAAGTCCCCCCACCCCACCCCCACCCGTTTTAATGTTGATGACATTAAACCAAAGTGCATGCATCCTTCTCTTCCCAAATGTATCAAAAGTACAATCAAACTGAATTGGATGTTAATGAAACCAATCAGAGCATTTGAAATCTGGTGCGTAAAAATTAGCACCCCCAATTGGTTGGATGAGTGCACTGCATGACTACACCAATCCTATATCTACATGAAAGTTGCAAAACATCGAGTGAGTTATGATTTTACGTAAAAACATAAGCGTCTAAACAAACAGAGCACGTCTTGGAAATGAGCAGACCCCTTTTATTTATTTTATTTATTTTTTTATATTTTAATTTTTTTTGATGAGTGCGACTGAAGACACTACCAAGCTCAGCATCTACATGATGTTGCAAAATATCGAGTGAAATTACATTGAGTTTACCTAACACCTAAGCGTTATTCCGAATTATCCAGCTGTTTGAAAGTCTCATATATTATGACAAAACGAGAAAAAAACAAAAAATATCAACGGCGACACACTTTGAAAACTTAAAAAGATGTTGTAATTTATGCCACTGTGTGAATTGGATGAAAATCATGTCGGCAAATTGGTTTCCAATCAAACAGTTTTTACGTCTTTCTAGGGGAAATAAGCATATAGAGGCCACTTTAACATACAAATCTGACTTTATAGGTCGATAGGCAAAAATTCCGCAAACGATTGGGTTGAGGATCTGCGGCAGCAGAGGTATAGTCTTGCAGGTCCCCACTTATACCAGTTTGTCAAAATTGTGGCGGCCATTGCTTAAAAATGCACTAGATAAAAGAACAGTTTGCAATGGTCACACAGCTGTGTATTGCTCACTACATACTCTAAAAGAGAGTGATGAAGTGCTGAGTATTGACTCTCATGCTACTTGATGTATATTAGAAAACTTCCCGCCCACGTTCATTCCGCAAAGTTGTATCCCAGTCCTCCATTAACACTGACCAAATTATTTAGTTTTTATTAGTAACCCCGTGCAACATGCCCCTTACTTAACTCAAGATGTACACGACTCATCAGAAGACTGACCAAAATATACTGGAAAGGAAGTAGCTGTTTGAACTGCTACGCAACCTCTATAATCCTTCCTTATTTTGCATTAAAGCATGCCAATGGTCCATAAATGAATTATGAAATTGAAATGGATACTGCGACTTATACATGAACTTCCCTAACCTTATCCTTAAGTTTAACATTTTACCCCAATTAACCATCCATACACATGTTCCACCACACTGGCAACTGAGCGTCCCTGATTGCCTGCACAAATTGATCTATCTCCCATAGCCAACTACGCCTATTTTTTGTAGTTTCTCTGTCTGAAATCAATTGTAGAAAAAATATAACACTATTCCTCAATTGAGCTTGTCACCTGTTAAGACACATTAATGGTGCCGCCTCATAAGCAAAGGCAGTCTTAAAATGCAACCATAACACGCCCGTTTAACAAAAGATGAACCCAGCGCGGATAGCTATTACCTGACATGACAAACCAAGTTTGAAAAAAGTGGCCACCAAATTATATTTTAGCCTAAACACATGATTATAAAATTAAAATAACATAGCACCGTTAAACAATATCAATAAAATCCACCTTTAAGGGGAAAAAAATAAAAACAAAAACTTTGCATTTAAACCCAACCAGCGTAATGAAATCAGCTCGAATAATCGCCAAATAACCTTCAGTATCTAAACCACAAATTAATTGCTGTTTAGTAGCATAGAAACCTAAAATTACAACTGAGATATGAGGAATTTTCGCTATGAATAGCATAACAACTTCCAGAAAAACCCATATAATGGACCAATGTGCTTTACATATGATTCTCATTGTAATTGAAATAACTACAACAGGAAGTTTTAGCCACACAAATCCTACTAAGATTAATCTAGTATTTAAAACTTAATATATTTGATTTTTCATTCTTCAAACTCTGACAAGATTGATTTACATCCTGCTTATTTGTATTGAGCTAACTACGCTTTCGACAGACAGTTTCCCTCATTTTACATAGCGACCCCAATACGAAACCACATTTAAATGCACCCCTGACTTTTGATTTTTTTAAGGAAAAGCTTTGCTGGATCTATTAAAGGACGGAGCCTAATATATTATGAAAGCTGACGATGAGCATCTGCACAAGTGTTTAATTTCATCCTTTATACGCACCGCCCAAAGTCGCTTGCCTCTATCCTAAAGCATGCCTCACAAATTGATATAGCTTACAACCCCCAAAGTGGAGAGACTTTTTTACCCACATGCACCCAAATTGGAATTTGTCACTGGCACACCTGAATAAATAAAGGCTTAATTGCGTGGGCCTCGCTGCATAGCACATGTGACGAAAAAATGGAAGTCGCAGTACAGAGCTAGGACACATATAGGATGGAAAACCCTCTTTGACCATGCATATGAACTTTAACCCTTCCCATGGCAAAATTATGCGCCCCCAACCTGTTTTTACGATATGTCAACAACTAGAATGATGGTAAGTCTCGGAACTGACTGGACAAAAGGCCACCTGCAACCATCCTTTAATTTGATTGGTTAATCAGGGGAGTGTTGTCCCTGTGCCACCCATAATTTTGTAACACAACACTATGCATATAAATGGCGATGGCCCCACCATTTCCCTATGATGCGTTTAAACGGAAAAAAATGAATAACCGACTTCAACACTAGCACGTGAAAAGATGTAAATCATCTTGGCCTGACCTCATTTGATGAGAAAAATAGTGGTTCCCATTAACTTTTTCAGAACAAACACCACAGTTCCAAATTACTTTGGCCCTATATAAAAGTCAGGGAGATCTTCAATCTACGAAAGAGGGCCCTGATCGTGGTGAAAGGGCTTAACAAGCAAAAGAAAATAAACCGAACTGACTCCACTCCTCACAGAAGACCGATCCCGACTTAAAGTAATTTGCACTTTTAATTAAAATACATGCCAAGTTTTTTTCATGTGGAATTGAAATAATTTCATACTGAACAAAAATGGGACCTAAATGACATATGAAGTAGAGCCCTCTTAAATCACGGATTCTAGGAAATGCAAATAAAATCGCAAAAATACAAGACCCTATTGTACAACCACATCTCTTAATTTGCGGCAATAATCGATGGCGGGACACTCAAGGTGGTGCCCGATTTAGGATATGGAATTTTCATCTTGAAAGAATGGACTAACGCCAAAACTTATCTTAAAGGTTCGCGCCGATATTACAATCCGTATGATGTGAGAGCTAAAAACGTGAATTTTAAGCCGCAAGATGAACTGTGAAAAATTAAAATTGGACGACTAAACTGGGGCACACATTTTCGCCCATAACTTACGAACCAAACACTTGGGCTCTATATTTCACAGGGTAAATGAAAAAAATTGAAGCATTCTTTGATACTAATGTCGACACTTCCGGTAAATCTGGGGCTTCTGTGGACGAGGCTACATCGATCCGGCCATGGACCCTTTAACCTCAAGGTACGTTAGGGATAAAATGAGAACTATCAGTGATTGCGCACTTTTGACTACCCAATCAAAATATGGGAAAAAAGTTACACAATGCCGACGAGCATGAAGCCCTATTGGTTAAAGCCTAATATAATACTGGAAAACAACGGGATATATCGGCACAGGCGGAATGCTGGATTTCGATACCGCCGCGCGATAAAGCACCCGTAACTTGCCCCCACAACCTAATTGAAATGCCGAAACAAAAAGTGTGTGTTTGACATGGCAACTTTTTTAAACACACTCCCAACATTTTATAGAACCCCTTGCAAAAATGACCGAATTTGAATGACCTTAACTACCCCTAACTGCATTTTGGTACCGAGCCAAAAAGAGAGATTATTACAAACAAACATTATGAACAGGACTTAATTGTAATGGCACAATACGCTGAAACGACTGACAACCACCTTAAAATTCAGAATTGCCATTTTTTTCTTAAAACCACACTGAAGGCATATATTGTGTCCCTCATGAACTCTTTCATATTTTTATAACGCAATTAAACTTCAATTAAATCAAACCTAAATTAAACGTAAAACAATATAAACTAACATTAAAATTTCAGAAGCACGACTTATTCAATCAAAAAAGGATTTACATTTTGCAAATCACATGAAACATTTGATTTAGTTGACGCAACCTAAACTGCTTCCAAAAGGATGTGCCTCTAATAAAATGCACAAAAATCAAAATCCTATACCTACTTATGTATTGACGGAATGCCTCATTTGGCTTGGCATTTTAGAATGAATTACCCAAACCTGCATGTTAAATATGTTAACACTTAAACAAGCAATGAGGCAAATCAATTAAGCATTTAATATTTAAAAAAAATAGCTTGTTTTTTTTTTTATATATTCAAAAAACGACCCAACTTAAAATGGTAAGGACTTAAACCAATATTGGACATAAAACCCACAAAACACACTCACACACAAATTGCTTATCAACTGAACCTGGAGTTAATTATAGTGCAAGGAATCCAGTATCGATGACGTTGGGATAATTCAAGTTTGAGCCGCCAAACTTTTACAACTAGACCCAAATTCTGATGATTGGGTAATTGAAGACAGAATAAACACAATTGAGCCCCCAACTGATTGACTTCAGAACCATACTTGCTAATAGCCCTACTGCTGGTACCCCTGTGAAATACTTCGTCACATAAACACACTACCAGAGATGCCTATTAGCCTGACTTTGGTATACCAAGATTGGAAATTACCACATTTTCGATAAAACTTACCTAAATAATTAATAATTGACTGGACCAAAAACATTAGGCACAATGATGTAACGGATGATGAAGGGACAAGGATTAACCAAACCATGTTGGTCATCCAAAACCACACTAACATTCCTAACATCGCTAACATTGATATCTTAAATACAAATTAGTGTACCTTGAATAACATAATTTAGATGACGTAGGACAATGGAATTACGCACGAGACCTGAACCGTTACCACACCATGTTTGGGTAAATGAATTGCCTGAATTTGAATTGCATTGGCAATTACAACCTTGATGAACCACTATTTAGCTTCCCAATGTTTGACGGCATGGATCGATCATGCTAATAGCCCTTACACTGGTACACATACCAATTTAATTACTTAATGCGCAATCCCTATTCACACTACCAGTAGGAGGCCAACAACATTATCCTTTGTATTAACAAGAGATTGTTATGACTACTGTTTCCGAACAAAATTACCTGAAAAAATAAAATGAATAATCTGTTTAAAATCTTACTCCTACTCTGTAATACAACTTTTTCGGAGTTTGAATATACCATTACTTAAGAATCCAAAATGTCAATATATTTTTTTACTTTTTATAAATAAATTTCGCGATTTAAGTATGGAGTTTTAGTGAAAACGTGAAGTTAATTCATGCGACACGGTTTTTCCAAACTTTGCGCCGGTTTAATGGTTTTGACCCTATACAGGTAAGTACGATAAAAATGGACGCATTTTAGTGGTTTTTCGAGCCAACAACCCTCGACGAAAAGCGATATTTTCACAAGTTTTCAAAAATTGTCTTCACCTTGTTAATTTTACCCCATTAATTTACCCTCATAAATCGAAGGCCCTGCCCTCCTGCTAATATTTTTTAAACCTGTTGGCCAAGCTTAACGGGAGCGTAAATCTGATGGAAAGTAATTTTTCTTCCCCATATATGATCGTGGACCCCACGACAGGATCGCCATTTTTAAGCTTAGCAAAGTTAACTTTCAAAAATATTAATCACACAAATACTCAAAATGTCAGTTTAGAACTAAAATTATAAGCTCACATGTTAATAAGTTATGATTTTAATACTTGATGTGATTTGTTAAATAAAAAATTTTTTATTTTTTGAGGTTTTAAATTTGAGTTTCAAAAGTTGCTGTGTTATTGATGGATGTTTATTTTTTTTTTTGGGGGATGAACCGAAAAACATTTTATTACACAATCTTTTAAGAGACCGAGTAGATTACGTTGTTACTCCACTAATACTTCCGGCTTATGTGAAAGTCCAAATGATGTATGGATCAAAAAGGTTAACCATATACAGCAAAGGAATAGGGAAGTGGTCTCACAGGTTTTTTTCGGGGAACATATTATTACCAGCGCAGATACAAAGACGATGATACTCTTCCGAGATTTTTCGATTCAATCATAAGTGAAGTAAGTAATATAGCAGAAAACAACCATCCTAGGAGGTTTGGGTTAGTTAGGTTCCTTTTATTTTGTGTTTTTGTTTATTTAATATTATGTGTTTTAGTAACCCTAAACAACGGATCAGAATACCTTACCGCTGAGCTAACTAGAAACCCTATGCCCTCTGCCAAGGGCATGAGAATTAGGCGTAAGACTTAACTTGTTGATGTTTTGTTGAGTGTTCTTGTGACGATGTCTAGTAATTAACCACTCCGTCCTTTAAGGGGGTGTTAAGCCAGGAATTCAAAGGAACTGTTTTTTTGCCGTATCTTTTTAATTTGGTGTTCCAACATATTAAAAGTATACATATTTGAAAAGGAATACTCAAGTGATCCAATATGATAATTTTTTTCCCAAAATACTTATTTTTTGAGAAAGTCATACAAAATGGTGATTTTCACTCATTTGTTTTGGTTCCCCATAAAAAAATATAGAAAGTTATAAAAATGTGCCTTGTTCGGTTTTGTATTCCAGAGTTCATAGTTCTAGGGTCGGTTTTCCCCTTTTTTCAAATTCTGCACGATTTATCTTTTTTTTTTTTTGCCAAAAAAGGCCAAATCCGCGTGTTGTAATGTGGCAACGCCAAGATGGTTCAAGTTTGACAGAAATCACGATTTTTAAACCAAAAATGAAAAACTAAAAATACCGACCCTAATTTTGATATATCTCTATACGATGCATTTTATTTCTTACCTTTGCTGAATATGGATTGCGAGTCACGAATTATCGCTGAAAGTGAACACAGGGAAAATCGCCATTTGTCCAATATTGTCCCGTTTCGCTACAACATATCGCCTTATCCAAAACACAGCGTTTCATCATCTTTTATTCTTACACACTAGCTTCTGCACCAGGTCAGATTACTTCAGCTGGTGATACTTACATCAAATTCAACAATTTATGAGGGAGGCTCAAATCGTGAAATTAAAAATCCCATTCTGTTTGCAGAAGCATCTCATGTGGGCAACCATTTTTACAATTGCATATAATACCATGGGTATGGCGTCATATCGAATCGATGCAATCAAGCAAGGCGTTTCTAATGCGCTCATAACATGCGGCGCGCGAATAGCCCAGACTCGTATTGCGTCAATACGCGCCAAATACCCGCCCTTTTGCAATTTAACCCATGTGATTGTTTTTGGTCAAAAATGCGTAGATAGTTAAAAGTAAAATGAACAAAATATGAGGAAAAAATAAATATATAATAGATTCTGTTTAAAATTCGAAAAGAAAACATGTTGAATGTGCCATTAAACATGAAAAAAAAACTAAAAATGGGCCCATTGACTAAATTCCTGACTGAAGCCCCTTAAAGCACTCCTGTGGGGTTTCCTCTACTTTTCTGGCAACACAAATGTGGTCTAAAATGTGCACATGCCAATGCCCGTCCAATATCAACCAAACTCAGTAGATAAACCATTGACTCTAGCCTTTATGCGTTTATGGTTTTCATTTCAAGAGCGACACTTTGAGCTCTAGAGAGTGTGATGGAGTTTTTGCACATCCTAAACCGACCTTTCAATACCTTTCAATTTATATTTTTTCTATAGTTAGTACTGACATATTTTCAGGCAGAAAACGTTTAAAGTGGCATAATCTCACTTTTTAATGTAAAGTAAGGGACTTTACGATATTTTGACGCGGTGTCAGCACAAATTTGTATATTTTGCTTGTATAACTAAAGTAAAGTTACAATCGTCAAAATACATTTGTAAAAGAAAAAAAAAAAAAAAAAATTTGAAATGAACAGCACACACAAATAACAAAATATAAAAAAAAGTTTGGCTTTTTGCTGCTTGATGTGTGAAATACGAAGACCTGTACGTCATGGATCAATGTACGTCAGAACTGCCTTTCCTATTCTTAACATAATTCCCCCTTGGCACTCTTTATGAAAAACTACAATTACTTCAAAACATCACTATGTCGTGTCAGAGGAAAGGAACAATGTTATATCCTCAATGTGTTCTATAAAATGTTTAAAGTAATGGGTACCATAGGTAAGGGACGAAATTCAATACTCAAAACTAGCGGGGAACTACGTGCGTTTTCGGTTCTGCCGGTTCCGCGCGGTTCAATTAATGAGTTGTTGAATTACTTAATTGGATTAAAGGATGCAGAAGATTGAGCAGATTAAATGAACCACCTGGAACCCGGCAGAACCGGAAACGCCCTCCGGTCGTCAGTATTGATTTGGTACCTAACATATATACGGTGTCCTTGTTACGGTCAGAATATATAAATTATATGAAACCTACACACTTAAAAAATAGGGACAACAAAGCTAATGTCCGTGTATGTTAAATCCATTATTGTTTATCAGATTAAAGACTTCAATGGGATTGCCAACAACAAAAGTATTAGCCTAAAATCTCATCTTCAACTTTATGTTATTTTGTTACGTGTTCACCCGATGGAGTGATCCATATGCATATGCCGTTCTTAATGCTTTCCGCTTGAAAAGTGATCGGCAGACTTTCGACTTAATCCTATAGACTTAATCTTGCGCTCTTCTACCACCCCTGACTTGTTAGTTCAATTGGTTTAATACGACCAGCGCCAAGAAGTTTTTCAAACTCCCATGCGTTGGCCACTGCGGGAAAGATTATGAAACATTCGCCTGGTCTACCTGGAGATCTAAATAGTTAAAATGCCAAATCCTTGTGTCACTCCGACTGTATGGACATTTACCGTTCTGATCTTTCCACTGGGAAAGTTATAGGGCACCTTTCGGGACTGAATGCCTATAGAGTTTTGCTATCTCGCACTTGTACTTCCTTCCCTATCTTTTAGCTCAATTGGTTAGAGCGCCGGCTGGTAAACCGTTTTCCTTTCATTGTCGCCAACCGCCCATCGCTCATTCTCTCACTCTCTCCCGCTCTCTCACTCTCTCTCTCCAAAATCCCAGCGCTCTCTCTCTCCTCTCTCTCTCGCAACCCTCTCTCTCTCTCTCTCTCTCTCTGCGCTGCGGGTCCAGGGAAATTAGTACCAATTTCATCCCTGCTGTAACCTTGGGCGCTCTAGGTCTTTTGGGAAATTTCTAAAAAACACGCCGATTTACTTTTACTAGTATATTCTCAACGAAGATGGAAGAAAGCGAGAGCTTCTGGATGGTGTTCTCCAATCCAAGCAACATGTTTGGTAGAGCAAGTTTCAGAATTAGATTCACAGAGCCCAGCACTAACTTCTGGAAGCCTACTGCAGCACACGTCAGTTATATTACGTACACTTTTCAGTTGGCACAGACCCGTGGAAACAGGTGTAAACAACCAATTGTTTGGGGGACCATCAGCGGTAATTACGAGGTACCAGTTATGCGAAAGACTAAGTAACTCTTACTCATAGTCGCTTGATTGATAATCTACACATGCACTGGTCGTTTTTGGATTACCAATTCACTACAGATCAGGGGTCCTTGATTTTATACCCTCCTCTCATGCTCCTTATTTGTAAGAGATTATTGCCTGGCGTACCATTGTTTTTCACTGTAAATACGTGCGACAAATTCCAAGAGGAGGAACTGCTACTTCAACTTGTTATTTGCCAACTTATGACGTTCACTCTACTCTGCCGGAGGACGTGTCCGATTCTGCCTTTAGTTCAACAAGTCATCCTGGTGTTTTAAAAGCTTCAGCAGTTCTACATTATGACTTCGGATCTTTTTGGAAAGAAAACAAGTAGTGGTTACGAATTTGACTTGGGGAGATCAAATCTACCATGGCAGACATAGAAAGTTTCCTGAAAGAGATTACAATGTCCACATAGGTAATGCGTTATATTTTCGAACTAACACCATAGCCTAACATACCACCTATTTCGAACCTAACAGACACCCATAGATGATAGCTATCACTCCTCTACCAACCCTGCTTTATAGCTCCGTCGGTTAGAGCGGCGTGCAAATGTAATATAAGGTTCGGTCGCCGTTCGAATCCGTCCAAGCGCACGTTTTTTTTGTCAACCCTTTTGTGCGCTGGCCATCTCCAGGGAAGTTAATAAATAATACATCCCCCTTGTCTACCTGGATAACTAATTAGTTAATGTCAAGCGTTATATTTGTTCATAATTTGGCAGCAATATGAATGGGAGCGTTACAACAATAATTCGATTGTCTGTTCAAACCATGACCATGCAAGATTGAATGAGTTGTTAAGACACTATCAGTGATTTGCTAAATCAGCAAATCGAAAAAGATCATCAAACATCAGATTTTAGCATGTACGTAACAGTACAGGTATCCTACATACCCTGCAAATGATAAGACCACGAGCAACCTAATAAGGACGAATTCGGAGATTGTGTCATTACTGTCCCGAACGGAACTTACTGCAACACGTAATTGAATGGAGATCGTATCTTGGAACAATGGCGTTTCTTCTTCCGTTTTTAAAATCTATAGCTGGAAAAGGTAACTTCATGAAAATTCTACAGACTTAATCCTTCATTTTGAAGCGATTCCTGCACATTTATCAAACACCATTATTAAATACCAGTTCGAGGCTTTACCTGCAAATGGCAAACCGCGTTTAAGGTCTATAAGAACCGATCTTGTTTTAGTTTCTCTCTGTTTTATTGCTTCCCTGGCAAGGGATCAAAGGAATATTGTTAATTTTTATTTACATACTTCGCGAAGGTAACCATTATTCCACTATTCCACTATAATACTAATAAATATTATAATTGCCCTGTATTGGGTATGTCAATCGTAACGGTTGCACATTTTTATGAAAATGAAGAAAATGCCATCTCAATTTCTTTTCTGAATATCAGTGACCAAGGGACAGGCACTATGGTACATTGTACATGACTCAAGCAAACGATGGCGTTATTGATAAGTAAATTCCCCCGTTATGTAGTGGACAAAGCATTTCAGATTCCCTTTTCTTTGAGGTTATACTATGAGTTCAATGATTTTGACTGTATATTTTATCGTTTATTAATTTCCCTGGACCCGTGCTAGGCAAATTGTTGGGCCTCACACACCAGGCACTTTAGGGATAAAGATGGGCAATTACTGACATCCCGTCGGTAAACATGTGTGGGCAGATGAGCTGATATCGGGTTGCAGTTTCATTGAAAAACGGCCTCGCGGCGAGACACTCTGGCTAAAGATCTAGGGCAGGCGCCAGTCAGAATTGCTATGTCTCGCTAGCTTTGAGTAATTGTTCAACTTCACTGCGTTAAAACAATAGAACCGCTGAAGCGAATCTGGGCTAGAAGTAGCCCACAGTCCGGGGAAAGGGTTAAAAAAGAAACCAATGTGAACAAATCTCATGGTAGATATGTTGCTTGGTAAGCTGTGGCTTAACATCTTGTGCAGAACCAAGATCCATAACTTATTGCTAGACTTCATTTCTATTCAATTTACCACCATGTTTTGTAGAAGTATACAAAAGAAGGAGATCTAGCGACCTAGTATGCTAACAATGCGGTAAATTGAATAGAAATAGGGGTTACGCGGCAAGTTACTGTAAGTTAAGTTTTGTTTCTGCACAAAGATGTTAGATCACAGTCTGCCGAACAACTTTCTTTCATGATTTTTGGTTCATCTTTGCTCCCTTTTCGGAAATATGATGAAATATACGGTCAAGGTTAATTGAACACACAGTAGAAGGCTAAGGTTTATTCATGAAAGAGGACAAGTACCTTGTGCTTTGCGTCATGAAAAAATAGTTCAATCTTAATCGGTGTGGTGATAGCACCTGTAATCTTTTCAACTGCATGTGTAATAACAATGGCGCTGTACTTCCAGATAAAAGGTAATTTGAAGTGCTTTACGAGCGGATTTAATGGATATCAACAGTGCTATTATTTACTCGAGTCAATGCAGGATGATGTACATCTGCTGGTCACTGATATTTAGGTAATGAAATTGTGATGATATTTTATTCATTTTCAAACAAATGTGCAATTTTTGCAACTTGACATAACCCAGAGTATTGAAAGGTAATAATATTTAATAATAATCTGTGTAGAAATCAATTACTTCGCCGATATGCGTTATCAAAGTCCTTATGCAAACATCTTTCTCTCTTTGATCCCATCGCCTATCTTTTTGTATGTATGATTATATCATGAAAAATGATGACTTTATGATGATGTAAAATTTGTGTTATAACATTTTTTCTACCCTACAGCAAAAGCGTTCTCGACTCGGCAAATATTTTTAAGTATAATTCTTACCACGTAACTGATTATTTGTAACATATCGTTGATGTTTTATGTCATTACCTTTCACTTGGGCTTCTATAAAACACAGGACTGGTTATTTATTAGCTTTACTCGGAATATGTAAGCCCGTTTTACGAGCATGTGTATACTTGTTGCTATAATAGGCTTTCTTCTTTTTATGATATGACAATAAGTGGCTTCTTCTAATATTCCGCGTACTTCAACATTTTCCAATTTAATTGCTGTCCCGTCATTAAAGTCCCGTCATAAAGAAAGTTTTCATTATGTGAAAACGACGAAATAGCAACTCTACCGTGAACTGAAAATATGTATACGTAGCACACATACGTCACTATGAACATACCATGCTATTGGCCTGCGCAGAATATATTTTCGACAAATATGTCGTAATGTAACATATTTTTGCAAATACGTCATAATTAATTAATTAATATTTTATTAATTAAGCAACTTTGAGGTTTGAAATTTGTTGAATTTGTAGAGTTGTACAAAACAAACGTATATGCCAAATTTCTCCAAAAAGTACAAAATGTCGAATACGTCACTATGTGATGCGGGCGACGACATGTCCCCCTCGCCGCTAATTCTGCGACCTTATCTTGCGGTTTATTCCGTCAAGGCTGCAGAATTCGTAGAGGAGGGGGGCCATAATGAACTCTTTCTCAGAGCCCTGCTATTACGCGACGTACCGTATATTAGTTATTACCAAGCATTATGAGATATTTGAAACGAAAAACATTACTGTGAGCAGTAATTGGATTATTGCAATAGCTTATAGATTACTCTACAGATAGTTTCCGTAAATCATGAATTTTAGACTCTATTATCACAATTAGATAGAAGTCTACATTTTTTTCTGATGAAACGAAGTTTTCTAACGATGCTTAAGAATCGGGATTGATAAGGTGATCGTGAGTGGTGGGGGTCAAGGTTGGGAACGGGAGTATCACCTTTACTGACCTTTGATGAGTAAGTTTTAAAATTCTGAAATGCGAATCAATTTAAATGGCAATTACAGAAAATGAGTTTGACCACTTTACTTCTTCCAAAACTGGAAGACTTGCGTCAATACCACTAAGTGTTGTAAGCTACAAGAATCCTAACTTCTGTGCTCGTGACTGTCTGGCTTTGCCCGCTTCAAAATGTCTGAGTTTCAATTACGATTACGGACCGGACCATACATGTGAACTGCTACAGGAAATTGAAGGACATGGTGTTGCACTTCATCAGGTATTTAGTTAACTGAATAATAATAATAATAATTATTATGCTAATACCCACCTTAGGGCGAAATATTACATATTCATTACATTACAACTTGTACAATGGGCTGTCTATAGCACAAAAAGAGGCAGCCCGTCGAACGAAATTTGCATAAAATAACAAACATATCCTTTGTTATTACTAAACAGAATAGACCGTATTCAATATGACGTCAGCCAGCCATGTTGGTGGACAAGATGCATACATTCCAGGACTACAATACATTAAGCTGTCAATCGATCCATGTTTAGCGATTGCACAGGGATCATTGACAGGTGAATGTATTGTTACAGTAGTACTGGAATGCGTCTATCTTGTCCACCAACATGGCTGGCTATTGAATACGGTCTATAAAGCGCACCATTACCATATTACTGTATAACTAAGATTCACGTTAGGGCGAAAGGGAAATTCGTCCTAACGTAAACTTCTGTGAATAAATATCATCATCATCATCATCATCATCATCGTCATCGTCGTCATCGTCGTCATCATCATCATCATCACCACCACCACCATCCCATCTTCACCTTCATGCTAACAGTGGAATAAGCGTTGCCTTTTTCTTTTTATTAAAAAACATTCTCACAAAGTTTCAAAATATTTATTTTAAATTCAGTCGGGATACTTCTCACATTATGAGCGTTTGGGAATCGGCCATGCAGTTGAAATCTACTTCAATGACCTCCCACTAGTTCACAACAACTTGTACTATTTCAACATACATTCTGTCAATGTATTGAGATATGAAAATACTGTGTCCTCCATGGGAATCTTAACTGATTTTACCCCACCGGAGCCCGGTCATATCAGCAATGCCTTTCGGGATGAAGTCGTTTGGGAAGAATGTGTTAGTTTTACACCAGAAGAATGGCAGAGGCGATGCGTTTCTAATACGTTACTTGCAAATCACAGGTGAGCTAAAGTAGTTCATTGCAATACCAATATTGATTTTTGATGGACAAAAGAAGTGCAATATTTGCAAGTAA
>JAMKCH010020117.1:0-23702 GCA_023653785.1 Ophioderma brevispina | reverse complement strand
GCGGCCATACGTTAGACCTTTCATTGCCTTCACAGAACGCGTTGTGAAGTTTCAACGCGTGTGAAGCTTGCAACGCTGTTGTGAAGGCTTGCAACGCTGCTGTGAATGCCCATAAGGTCATACCGAATTGCAGCAACGCGTTGGGGACTGTTTTTTTGAAATACGTCACAGAAATTCATGATTTTGATTGGCCGAGGCCGCAACACGTTTGCTACTTTCTCACAACCGTTGCGGCAAAACGTTATGACCTTATGGCTTGTGAACCTTCGCAACGCGTTGTAAAGCTCGCAACGCGTTGTGGAAGGCTGCAACGCGTTGTGAGTTTCCACAACGCGTTGCTAGATACTTTGAAACTCGTTGTGGGTCTAATTTTTTAAAAGACGTCATAGAAATTCGTCCTTCTAGTCCTGTGTGCCTCGTCCCAAAGAATCCTTGCATGTGACCTTGCGCAAGAGTCCACACAAATATTTTGAATGGTTTCTAAGCAGATTGACCTACTGAAATCTAAATCTGGATGATGCAACTTGGCATCCTTGAGCATTTTGAGATCGGGTAGGGGTAAATTAACAGGGGTAAAATTTGCAAATGCTTCATAATGGGTTAAGAGGTGTATAGTCCTGTTTCCTCTTGTCCTATGGATAAAAAAGGTATGGTTTGCTATATCTAGGACTTTACTTTTACATCATCAGTCTAAAATTGGTTCAAGGTCACCTGGGGTAACAATTTAAGAATGCACAATTCTTTCAAATGGCTCAAATTCTTCATCTGTTTGATATTATGTCAAATAAGGTTACACACTTTGTTGACATTTTTGGTATAAATAAGGGGAAATAATGGAGAAGGTCAACAGGGTCTAATGGGGTTAATCATTTTATTCTCTGTTAGATACCTTAGCAATGATTGACATGAGGTACCTTGTTTATTTTTATGTTTTAACATTCCCATACAACAATTTGAAACCAATTTGAAACAAATCGGATCGTTGTAAATATTTAATCCCATGATGACCTTGAACAAATATTGGTCTGTAGTGTAAACACAAGGGTTGCCGGTATAGCAAACTAATACCTTTTCTAAACCTTAGGACAAGATAAACACCTCTATACATATTTCAAATCCACATGAAACATTTACAATTTTTTTTTTACCCCTGTTAAATTACCCCGTCAACTCAATTCAAAATGTTCAATGATGCCAAAGTGGCATCATTCCAGATTTGGAATCAGCAGGTTCAATGTTGCTAGGAAACGATAAAAACCAATGTTGTGTGACCGCTTGCGCAAAAGGGGGGGGGGTCATCTGGGTTCGAGCACGGACTATATAACTGGCCGACCGCCGCCAACGCGTTGCTACTTTCTCGCAACGCGTTGCAGCAATACGTGAGGCCTTTATGGCTTGCGATAGACGTTCATATTGAGTACGGTCTACGCGACATTCTTTCTTCACTGTTGCTATAGTAGATTCAAACCCATAGTGTCACCCTCATAGTACTTTTCCCGAAGGTATGCGAATGAATTGAGGGGGTGGCAGTGTGTGGAAAGTCCACGCTATTGAAACAGCACCTTAAACAAGCAGTCGCGGGATAACAGAGAAAAATAAATCTTTGTCAATTGAAAGCATTCAGTTAACGTCAACGCATTTTATTACATAACACTCTCAAAACAGACATGAGTATTAGCATTTGCTTCAATGTATTTAATGTAAACAGGTGCAAGTCGAATGTTTGAATTTTGGGGATTTGTATTTTAGAAACGGAAAGAAACAAAATTATTTAAAAAAATGTTAAGGAAATGCGAAGTAAGTATCAGTAATGATCCGGTACTAGTTTTGTTGCAGTGTATGGAGGCGTGAGCCTCTATAGTCTTGTAAAATTGATACATCGTTAGGCTTGCGGGTAAGCATCCTATGATCTGTACCATGTTGTGTGTGTGGTTTACCCGACCGCTAGTATCATACCGATCTCTGTATAGCAGGGACGGTCTGTATATTATCAGTGGTAGAGCACTCGCCAAGAAAGCGAGAGGTTCGGGGTTCGAGTCCCCAGTACAGGCGCATACGTCCGAGATTTTTTCTCAGATGTGTGTGCCTGTGCAGTTATTCGTATAATTGTTTAGTGCACGATGCGTGTTTCTTCCTCGTAGTAATGATATTTGAAAGAACAAAAGTTTCCTGCACTCTTATGACATTTGACATTTATTTAGTCACCATTCATATTGCTATCCAATAATAAAAAAAATAACATAAACATTGTAGGGTATTCACACCAAGTTGAAGCATGGTCACTCGAAAGGCCAAAGAACGGCCAGAAGTGAGGACCCCCGTACCAAAAAAGTACTTAAAAACAAACTAATCTATACATATAACGATACCAAAATTGTTCTATAGTACATTACGCGAAACATTGAAACATTACTCAACAAAAAAACTAGGATACTGTCTTTAACTTAGATTTGAATTGATTCAGGTGTTGTTGGTTTTCAACTCAGTTAGTTAAATTAGTCCTACCTAGGACCCTGTATCTAAATGATTTGATTTTTGCATTTTCCTCATAGAATGATAACGATTGGATTTTTTAAAGGAACTAGTCATTAATAAAGTTGGCAGGTTAGCCATAGTTACTGAACATAAATATGGCAAGTGGTATTAACCCTCGTTTACCCAGGAGTTGCAATGGTTTTTGGGGTGATAAATAATTATATAGGGATGTTTTGATATTTAGAGGTATCGGTGCGATGGCTACAGAGCGCATAGCTATGTAGCAATGGCGCGTATGTGCAAGGGTATTATGTTTGATAGAGATTACTTTTGCGGGGAAGTTTCTGGAAGAAGTTTTGAGTTATGCCACAGTAATTTAAACAGAAGCATGGTTGAGGGAACTTGCAGTGGCGATGAAAACAGTGGCAAGGGACGTGGGCCTGGGGCCAACTGTTGAGTAATTTAAGCCCAACTTCAAATTTACTGATTATTACACTGCGTATGCCTATATTGCATGCTGTAGAATAATTTACAATTTGAGTTGTGTTACGACTATGGGGTTGGACTTAATGATAAGGCTGTGGTATTGTCATGTAAGTATGCCAATTTAGAATTTTGTTGCACGACACGTTTCATATAGCCTTTGCCGAGACTCAGTTTTCAGTCCCATATTTTTTTCTAATATGGAATTGAGATCACTGCCTATCTCATCCCGTTAGACAGGGTTCGAAAACATTATGTTCGAAAATATCTGGTTTACAAGCCCAATTTTTGAATGTTGTCCTCAGGCATTTGTATTTAAATAAAAAAAACATCAGTGAAAGGAGGAGAAATGACAGTGTTTCATGGCAAAAAAAAAGCCAATGTTGTAATGACGTCGCGAGGGACTCAAACATGGTGCAAAATTTGCCCCTCAAAATATTGATCTTCAGCTCGTAAATGGGAACTACTACTTTGACAGAAAAGAGGTAAAGTCTTAAGACGACCTATCCACATCAACCAAGAACATTATATTTTTTAGTTTGTGGTGGAACTCGTCTACCTTGCCTATAGGCCCCCTAAAATTTCTGAGTTTTGACATGACATATTTGAAAAATAAAGAAGCTAAAAAAATTCCCTCAACATATATAGAATCTTTAAAACAGTATAATTCCAATACACAACCAAATTTAAAGCACAGCTGAAATTCATCTCCTGAAATCTGGGGATGTGTAAACAAAGTTGAGGGTGGTCAAATGCGGAACCCAATGTTATTGCCATGCAAGGTTGTTAAGTTTGGCAAGAGAAGATTTCAATAGTTTGGATTCCAAATCACACATTTTGATTCCAAATGTTAACAAATAACCTAACAGGGATACCAAGACTCTTTAGGAGAACCCGATTAAAATCAGTAAACAGTTGCTATATTGGATCAGGGAATGGATCGAGTTAGAAAGATTGCGGTGCCATGGCAGTCTTTGCGTTTTGAGATGACCAATCACATGGTGATGGTGTCACCGCGGCAGTATAAGCTTATAATTGATGTTAAGGTTTCAATTAATGCGTGATATGACACTGTACTACAGCGTGCGTCAAAAAAAAGTATACACTTCCTTGAAAGTTGTGAATTCAATGTGACTAAATTTCTATTAATGGTTGTCACATGTGATTAGAGTACATTTCATGGCATCTTTTGATACCAAAATTTATGGGGCTATGGTGGCATGGATGACTCCACAGGGGACAATTACTGAACCCATGTCCAATTGTGATTGGCGCCAATAAAGCCATAGGTAGTAAATAAGAGATGAATCATCACATGATTCGAACAGTGGTTTCATTGTGTACATTGGCGCAATTACAATTGGACATGGTTCAGTAATTGTCACCTGTGCAGTCATCCATGTACCATATAGCCCAAAATTGTATCAAAAGATGCCCATGAGATGTACTCTAATTCACATGTTACAACATCATGAAAAATATTAAGTCACAGTAATATAACAGTTTATCAAGGAAGTTCTACTTTTTTTGACTCACGCGGTAGTAGTACTGTTCATGGCCTATAACTAAGGCGCTTATTTGGTGATTTGAATTTTGAACATGTTGAAAAAAACATTTAATTGCTTACCCCGATGCCTGGTAAGTACGTATTGTGAAAGTACCACCTATGACGTGGAACGCAGTGAAAATTGATATTATTAATCTTTCCCTGGAGATGGCCAGCGCACGATAGTGTTGAAAAAAAAACCATAAGCGCGTGGCCGGATTCGAACCGGCGACCTCGTTATTACATACACGACGCTCTACCGCCTGAGCTATCAAGCAGGGTTGGTAGAAGATTCGATATATATCATCGATAGGTGTGTAGGTTTCGAAAGGTGCCCGCTTTCCTAGCGGATAGCATCATAACTGTATATTTAACATATACGATTTATATTTGTTTTGAAATTTTAAACTACTTTAGGTGTTAAAAAAAAAGTTTTGAAAATAGTCTTTACTACCCTTCAAATGCATTGAAACTAGTCTTTACTACATATCAGAACCCCATTTATAGTCTCACATCTTGAATCGATTACCTTTGACAACGGAGATACAGAATGCTGCCTGCTTTGCCGTATGTAGTTATAAACGGTACGAGATGAATAGTTTGGTGTCACGTGTCAGGTACCAGGTCACGTGTCAGGTCATCATTTTGCTCCTTCGGGGTCGACGATATATATAAATCCGACTATTTTTAAATCACGTCTGTCATGACCCTCTGCCCAAAGTTGCTATTATTTTTTTTTCCAAAAGACACCGTTATTAATGTCTAAACCGTACAAAATTTACCTTTTCGCCTACTGATTCAAAAACCGACGAACGATGAACGAAATAATCGGTTATTTTTTTTTTCCAATGTAAGGGATACGTACGTCATTGTTACCTGAATGGTCCCCCCGAAGCAAAATAATAAACTAATCAATGCCGTGGACGTCATCAATCTTTATTTTTTAAAAATGGCCTGTGTATTCCCCATAATAAAATTCCTTTTTAAGATTAAACATCTGTATCTTGTTCTTTAAAATTAATATTCAATTGTCCACGCTGCATGTGAAAAAGATGGGTCCATAAGTCCTACAAACTGAAAACATATTCAAGTCGCTAAACCTTACAGTGGACTTAATGAGCAGACGGATCCCCGTTTTAGTTTTTAGCAGCTTACAGCCACTTGCGCGCCGCTGCGGGGGTTATGCGTCAGCCTTTTTTGTTGTAACCGGTTTTTACGTGGGGGTGGTGGTTACCACCCCTAGAAAATTTTTATAAAGCACCCTACTTATAGTTTGAATACCAGTGATAGCTATGTTCCTCCTCATTCCATTGATACCAAAATAATACCAACATGCCTAGTATGGCGGTCACCATGACGTCCTCAAGTCCGCGGATTCGGGCAAAATTGGCATTTTCCTAGAAAATAGCGAAAGCCCAATTTTGCGCTAAAAACAGTAGGATATCGGATTTTTGCATGCGGTTTTAGCTCTAAATGATGGCAATGGCTAGTTTTTACAAAAAAGAAGAGCCATACTGTGCATAATATTTTTCAAAATCCCCCATAAAATATCCCTTGGGTGGCAGCCACCCCCTTACCCTTCGACTTTGACGACATATCCTAACCCCGTTGAAGGTGCTACCTTCACATTTTTTTCGCTAAAATGACCGGAAAGATGAGATAACGATTACCTAGAGCTTTTTACGATTTTTTAGCTTTTTAGGCACCGAGCGAATTTCGGTAGGGGGGGGGGGTGGAACCACCCCCCCCCCCCCCTGGTAATACGAGGGTTTCATACAAATCATAAACAGTAAGGATCTTCAGATTACTAAACAAGGCTAGTATGGGCTCTAAAATGAGAATTTGAAATATTTTACAGCTCATTTTGGCATTTTGAGTGACCTATCCGATATATTTGATAAGTACTTCCCCATGCGAGAATCCCATGCGATATATAAGGTAGAACAATTGAGAAATAGATACTAAGTAAAATGTTTTTAGGAACAAAATATTTTACCTTACTAAGGAGACCAACATTACTTGAAATATTATTAGATACTGCTTCAATGTGATACTTAAATGACAGATTCTCATCAATAATGCTACCTAAGAACTTCACCATATTTACTCCTGAGAAACTTTTGCCATCCAAAATAACACTTGAATTGCTTTTAAATTTAAAGGTTTTTTGAGGTGTTCCCATGATCATATAGTTGGATTTGTCAACATTAATTGATAGCTTGTTTGCTTTAACCCAGTGTTAACTACTTTTTTGGAGTTCCATATTCACCATTTGTATTTAACTATCCAAATCTTTATGAGAATATAAGATTGTTGTGTCATCTGCATACAATACAAAATTAAAAACTGATGACGACTTAATAATATCATTAATATACAAGATAAATAATAACGGACCAAGAATAGAACCCTGTGGTACGCCACAAGTGACTTGTTTAATATCAGATTTGCATGAGTTATAGTGAACGTACTGAAACCTGTTGCGTAGGTAGCTTTCAAACCATTTTAATGTAATACCTCTGAAACCATAATGTTTTAAAAAAAAAAAAAAAAAAAAAGCTCATTTTGGCAATTTGAGTGACCTATCCAGATATATTTGATAAGTACTTCCCCATGCGAGAATCCCATGCGATATATAAGGTAGAACAATTGAGAAATAGATACTAAGTAAAATGTTTTTAGGAACAAAATATTTTACCTTACTAAGGAGACCAACATTACTTGAAATATTATTAGATACTGCTTCAATGTGATACTTAAATGACAGATTCTCATCAATAATGCTACCTAAGAACTTCGATTCTCTCGCATTATCGCTGCTAATCCCTTTAATATACAAGATAAATAATAACGGACCAAGAATAGAACCCTGTGGTACGCCACAAATGACTTGTTTAATATCAGATTTGCATGAGTTATAGTGAACGTACTGAAACCTGTTGCGTAGGTAGCTTTCAAACCATTTTAATGTAATACCTCTGAAACCATAATGTTTTAGTTTATTGAGCAAAATCACATGGTTGATTGTGTCAAAAGCCTTAGATAAGTCTAAATAAATACCCAAACTAGATTCGTTTTTTCAACCCCGTTGTAAACCATATCAAGTAAATTAATGATAGGCATTTCTGTTGAATGATTCGGTCTAAAGCCAGGTAATAATTCTATATTTGTCAATAAATGATAAGCACATATAAAAACCAAACGCTCTAAAATTTTAGAAAACAAAGGTAGAATAGATACGGGACGATAATTAGAATATAGTTGAACATTGTCCCTTTTATAGATCGGAACGACACCCTTCATAATTGAAGAATTGAAAATGTAGTAAGCGGTTTACATATTTCATTTGCTACCTTTTTACCAGGTAGTTTGGTTATTCCTTCGTGTCCAGGACTTTTGTTAGGATCAAGTTTGCTTATAATTTTGAATGCAATGTAATGTAAAATGATGCCAACATGAAAGGCCAGATTATCTTAGTTCATTCATGAAACAGGTGAATCGGGCCACATATTCTGCCTCCTTTCCCAAGTAATCGACGCTGTCCAAAACTTTTCCTCTGGTGAAACGATGGGTTGAATCTTTTGTGTGTAACGTGTGTTTCGAGTGTGAGTGGATGGGTTGGTGGATGTAGTTTGTGTAAAGGGGTGTGGGTAGATGGTGATACTTTTGTGTGTGGTTAAGTGCTTAGGATCAAAGTTGCATTGGCCCAGTACATTTCTTCCCTCTACGTGTCTAACCCTTAAGCTTGTTGCTGTTTTGAGTGCACTTATAGGTTGGCCACTTTGAAAGTGATTTTATTAATCGCTGTTTGGTCCTCCCTGCCAGGGTGCACTCTGTCCTATTTTGTTTTTGGTTATTGTAGTTGTGGGAAGAGATGCATTGTGACATTCCTTATATGATCAGATGTTTTTTATACAAGTTGATAGTGCAATACTTTTTATGAGTGTTATATATACAAGTGTTATGACCATCCTCCTTCATGTGGATGTTTTATATTTGATCGTGCAATTCAGTACTTGTAATAATTTTTGTTTATGTATGTTTTAATCTGGCAAATAAAATGAAATGAAATCTACTATAACTAGTTACTATAGGCGATTTAACCATCTTTCCTTGCTACAGCACTGGGGATAACTTAATTCCTTCACTAAAATTTAAAAAAATATTATGTAAATCAGGAAAAGATGTATCCCCCAAATGAAAAGAGTGCACATTATTTAGAAAAATGAATAAAACGTCGACTCAATTTACTTCCAGAATGTCAGTGACCTATATGTACACGTAAACTGAAGCGAACAATAGAGCTAATGATATTCAACAACAAAACCTAAACAATTTCGGATCTTTTACTCATCAGGGTATGCATGTCCATTGTTACTACCCACACTGTTGAAAAATATTTCAAGCTATATCAGGTGTTATTACCTCTCCGTATTGAGCTCTAGTATCTGTTCATAAAATAAAGGGCAACATACTTACCTCACTCATGATTGTTAAAAACTGGGGATTTTAAAAAGCAATAACTTGTGGATTTATGTTATGGGCCACAATAAGGCAGCCCTTGCCATGGGCTTTTCTTTCATGATTTTTTTTCCTTTACATTTTCTTTTCGAAAAAATATTAATCATATGGTCAAAGTTAATGAAACACACAGTAGAATCTCAAGATTTCTTTTATCGCGAACGAGGAAAGAACTCACGGCTATGCAGCAAGGACATGTATTCGAAATCTGTTCAACTGCGTGCACAATAACAATAGACCAGATGTAAAAGAATATTAAGTGTGTTCCGGGCCGATTATTGAGTATCATTAGCCCCCATTATTCGCTTGAGCATGTTGAGGTTATGTATATCCATTGGTCACTGATATTCTAGAAATAAATTGAGTTGGCATTTTATTAATTTTTGTAAATAATGTGCACCCCTTTCATGTGGGGACAAAGCTTTCCTGGTTAAAATAATATTGTTTAAATTTTAGTGAAGGAAATAAGTAGACCCCAGGTCTTATGGATTAATTTATATAGCACCTTTCATATATACCATTCACGTTATAGCACCACCACATCACCGGACAAGAAAAGATAATTTTACAACAGAACTTTTGGAGCATGCAAAGATATATAACTAACCGTATCTGAGGTCAACATTCGTATATCTTTCTGGGCCAGGTCCAACCTTTTGAAAAATCCAAAAACTGCAACTTTTGTATTTGGATGTTTGCGTCTTTCGGGCGTTCTATCTCAGCCACACACTTTTTTACAAGCCAGGTATTAAATGAAAGAGCAAGACCTAGACAATAAAATGTATATTTAGAAAACTTTCAAAATGGTAGAACTTTGGCACAATGCTGATCTAAAAACATGCCGAGATACTTTTTGTGCCAACTGTACATGTATACTATATACGACTAACATTTATCTTTTACTGCAACTCATCAACTACATTACACTTTAATAACAGCTTTAGCAAAATACTTCAACAATTACTCGCGCATGCGTCTGATTATTACTTGCCATGAAGCTGAAGAGGACAAAGGAGCAAAATTAAGATTTCATGCAGTATAGGCATGACTCCTGACAATGGGATTGAACATGGTGTGTGTGGAGCCAAGATTCAGATGTTGCAGCAATGTGGCCAAGATATTGCAAGCTCCTAGGAATCATGTTTCACTTGTTTCTATTTTGTAAAGTGGAAAAGTTTACGAATGTCTTATGCTATAAATCCTTTGAGCTACATTGACAGGCATGAATCCTTAAATGAAAGCAATTTGAGTTTAAGAAAAAACATTCAACCTATAGGCAATAATTGATCTGGTAGACAAACTCAATGCCGCAGTCAAAAAAGGTGAACAACAATTGGTAGAGTTTTAGAAGCAATCAACAAACAGTTTGAGAAATCAATTAAAAAACCCCTATTGCTAAGTATGCTAATTTTGGGATATTCTGGCGCATATAAGTCTTCATTGTGAATTTTATTATGATATTATGTCCATGTGTTTCATGTTTGAATTCTTTTAATTATCATCTTTATGTTAAAGTGGGGGGTGGTCCTTCTGGCCTTTTTGTGGCCTTGTTGGCCACCTCCCCCTCCAGTAATTGGTTTGTGTTTTTTTTTCGAAATGTCTTTGTGTGCTGTTTCTATGTCTGCTTTCCTATGATGGCCTAAAGCTGACATTCGATCGTGATTTGCACAAAGAACAAAAGACGTGGAACAACTATCTTCTAATTTGTTTGCATCTGTTTTGCTGAATATTCAACTAACTGTGCATTAAGACAAATTTTAACAGAGCAAAACTACAGATATGTAAATCATGCATTATTTGGTTATATTTTGACCGAATTGGATGTAATTTGACCATTATTATCCAAAGATGATCATTATTATCTTTCCTGGAAATTGGCAATTGATTATTGAAATTCCTGCATTAATATTGAAACATATGCATGCTAAATATCATTTCCTTGTTTTCAGCCATTTTAAGTCACTCTTGACCATTTTGACCATTTCTGGTGCTAATTTTGACCCCAGATTCCAACACTCAAATACGTCTAAATCTTACAGTTATAAATGGGGGAATACTTTTTCATTTTAAAGTTGGAATAAATGATTTCTACATTATTTTAATCCCTTTTTTACCCTCTCCGGGTCAAATTTGCCCCCAGATTTCATAATTGAAAATCTTCTTGAATCTACAGCTTTATAGTGGGGAAAATTAAATACTATTGCATTTTAATACGAAGTTGGAATAAATACATCATCATTCTATGATTTTTACCTTATTTGGGTCAATTTTGACCTTTTTGGGGCCATATAAAATTCGCCCCGCTCCTGATTTCTACATCCACCCAGGTGGTGATCCACACATATGTCCCTAACACCTGGTACCATTGAAATTTTTCTTCTCGACTATCTACCCTAACTCGAAAACTAGAACCCTTTTTCAAAGTGGCTGGTGTACTTAATAGCCTTTTTCAATTCTATTCAGGACAGAGAACTCTACAGATCTTACTTAGAATAGATAATATGGCGATTCCACGCCATGCCAGTTGTCAAAATTCTGAAGGTCGCCTTTCTTGAGGAGTTTGACAATAAGGTCCTTTGATAAATCCTGCGGGATAACGTTTGTTGTCAATATGATATTAAAGAGATCTGTCACAAGTTCGGTAGCTAAGTCGGCATCAGCTATAAACATCTCTGCATGAATGGAATCATTGTCCGATGCTTTGCCACTCTTCACTGCCTTTACAACACTCTTGAGTTCTACATTTGGTGGACCAGTTCAGTGTCAAGGATGATATATGTTGGTGTAGGGTTAGCTGGTTCTTCTGGGGTCAGGGCGGTTTACTACTTCTTGGAAGTGTTGAACCCAGTGTGCAGCTTGTTCGCGTTCAGTTGTTATTTTGTTACCATCTTTATCTTTACAATGGCGGAATGATTGTTGTTACTTCCACAGAGGCGTTTTCTGATCTTACAAACTCTTATACACAAATCTCATATCTCCCCGAGCTGCTGCCTGCTCAGCTTCACCAGCATGACCAGCTAGACTTTCGGCTCGCTTGTCACGTCCTAAAACTTCCCTTTCCTCCTTATCTTTGTAAGCTATCTGGGCTTGCTCTTTGAGCCTGGGTGACTTGGTGTTCTACAATTTCTCTTTCAGTTGTCTTTTTTTAAAACATTTTTCTGCTATGTTCCCGGTGTTCAAGGACTCTTTTAGCTGTTTCACAATTCACAGTATGTATTCTTGAAGGTATCCCATTTTTGGTTTACATCCTGTTTCTCGCCTTCTGCTTCATCTGAAAGAACACTTAAGCGATTTTCAGCTCAAGTACAAAGGCAGTGTTGGTGTCTGTGCATCTCAATTTGGTAATGTCAAGTTGTTTGTTATGTTGACCCCAAGGTATTACATGCCTTAAGTTTCAGCTTGATGTCGGCAGCGATGAAGTAATGGTCACTGTTTACATCTGCTCCACCGAAAATCTGGTTGGTTGTTCTACCATCAGGTGATTCCCCAGTGAATTTGTGAATGTTTTGTGGGGGAAAGATGGTTCCTGCAATGACAAGTTTGCTGTCCACGCAAAAGTCATTGGTTTCACCACGATCATGGGTTCGATCCCATACCTCTCTCAAAGTAAGAATTGTCAGCTCGTGCGTTTGCATTTAGAGCACCAATGATCAGGAGCATATCATTTTGAGAATCTCTTGAGACAGCAAGTTGTAGTTGTTCATAAGCTTTCATACCAGTCGTCCCTTCTTCCTCCACATCAGCTTCATTTTTGTTGGTGCATACTTTGCAAGATTTGACATGTTTGCAAATAATTTGAATCGAAGCGAGCTCTAATTAATCGTTCACTGATTGGTTCCCATTCCATTAGGTTACTAATAATACACCGTTTTGTGCATGTCCTTGTGGCCAGAATACAAGATAACAATGATCCATCGCTAGTCGTCTGACGTCCAGAGCCATTCCAGCGGAATTTAACTTTATGGTCATCATGACCCTATAATAGGTATGTTGATACTTATATTGGCACCATTAGACAACGGGGACCAGAGCTATCCATGATACCAACATCGTAAGCATTATTTTTGTTGTCTCTCTAACGAAATTTCCGTACAAACCACCCCGCGCCTTGGTAAAGCGTGTTACGAAAAGTCTCGGTAAGCATGTTGTCAACATTTGATTTTCTTTAGGGTTAACTTGAACATTCTGCAAACTAAATGTATAATCATTGTTTTTATTAATAAAATTCATTCATGCTAGGCTTTTTAGGAACATATTGTATGTTTTCTTGGAAGTTTCCTTCTATAAGCATTAGTGCCCGCTAAAATTAAGCTTATACGTTAATTTTTAAGAATAGAAAGTATGCAATGAGAAATTAAAACGAGCAAATATGGCTGTTTTAGAGTACAGACCACTTTTATGCCGCCAAAACGTTATAAGTTATGAAACATTCCAGTTATATTGAAAATATTCCCTGAGCTTAATTTGTGGAGAGTTCTAGCTAATATTAATTGTGTTGCAACGGCAAAATATTTAATTTTAATTTTTTTATATTAAACAGGCCGTAACAAACGTTTTGTTGTGGCCTTAACCGCCTTTCCATGTGAAACTTTGCCAAATAGTTCCAACCATATATGACATTATTAAGGGATTTTATTTTTAAGGGCCAAATCATTTCGATTAAGTATAAACAAATGACATAAAATATCCTCCTTATTACACTCTCAACTTTAAATTTTAACGATGCAGATGTTTTGAAGTGTCACAATGGTTTTCCTACCCTATAAAGTACACACCCCACCTCCATAGACAAAACAACCTTTAAAGGACAGGAGGAGATTTTTTAGGATACAAATTTCTCTCAAATTGCACTTGATCGGTTTGTAGACCACCTAACCGAGAAGTTTCGGAGAGAGTTTATTGGACCAACAAGCACGAAAGGGGAAACCCGCAACCATTTTGAAACTGGGCCGATATTGAAAGATGAACTAAACTATATTTACACTATTATGGGTTTTCAATTATACGGTTATCAAGAATCTTACAATCCACGCAAGTAAAGAACACAACAATAACACATTTGTTTTTATTTTAAACTTATTACGATACTAACCTCTGTATATGACAAAACAACCTCTGCACTGTAAAAATACAGTATGCACTTAACCATAACAGTTAAAAATGGATCAAAGGGAATGAGGGTAGTTGACAGAAATTGGAAATACAGCAAAATACTGTATTTTAGTCCAATTTTCCAGGTCTATTGGGACTTGAATTTGAAATATCAAAAATATTATGCACTATTATGGGTGGTTTCAAAACGGTCTAAGTTATGAAAACATTCCAGTTCTATTGAAAATATTCCCTGAGCTTATTTTGTGGAGAGTTCTAGCTAATATTAATTGTGTTTGCAAACATGCAAAATATTATATTTTATTTTTATATATAAACAGGCCGTACAAGGTTTGTGTGCCCTCTTAACACCTTTACATGTGGGTGAAACTTGCAAAATGAGTTACAACCATAGGATTGCTTATTAAAGGGAGTTTACTACTAACATCTTGTATTGACAAAACAACCTGCACTGTAAAAATTACAGTGCACTTTACATCTAACAGAAATGGATCAAGATAGAGGGTATTTGACAGAAATTTGGAAATACCGCAAATACTGTATTTTTATGTCCAATTTTCAAGGTCTATTTGGAGTTGAATTTGAATACAAAAATTATGCACTAATTATGGGTTTTCAAAACGTTATAAGTTATGAAAAAACATTCCAAGTTTATTGAAAATATTCCCTGAGCTTAATGTGTGGAGAGTTCTAGCTATATTAATTGTGTTGCAACATGCAAAATATTTAATTTTATTTTTATATAGTAAACCGGCCGACAAAGTTGTGTGCCTTAAAAACACCTTTACATGTGAACTTGCAAAATGAGTTCCAACCATATTATATATTAAAGGATTTTATTTTTAAGGAGCCAAATCATTTCGAGTTAAGTATTAAACAAATGACATAACTTATCTCCTTATTACACTCTCAACTTTACATTTTCAACGAATGCAGATGTTTGCGAGTGTACATGGTTATCACACATATAAACGTACACACCACACACCATAGACAAAACAACCTTAAAGTGACAGGAGGAGATTTTTTAGGATTTTTTTTAGGATACAAATTCTCTTCACAGTGCACTTGGTGTAGACCACCTACCGAGAAGTTCGGAGAGGTTTACTGCCACAAACAGCACGAAGGAAAACCGCAACCCTTTTGAAATGGCCTATATGGAAATATGAACTGAACTATTATACACTATTATGGTTTTCAATTATACAGTTATCAAGGACATCATTACAATCAAACGTAAGTAAAGAACACACAATACACATTTTTGTTTAAAAATTATTACTACTACTAACATTCTTGTATTGACAAAACCAACCTGCACTGTAAAAAAATACAGTGCCACTTTACACTAACAGGAAAATGGATCCAAAGAATGAGGGTATTTGACAGAAATTTGGAAAGACAGCAAAAAAATTTTTTACTGTATTTTTATGTCCAATTTTCCAGTCTATTGGACTTGACTTTGAATATCATAAAAATGGATGCACTATTATGGGTTTTCAAAACGTATAAGTTATGAAAACATTCAAGTTATATTGGAAATATTCCCTGCGCCTTAATTTGTGGAGATTTCTAGCGATAATATTAATTGTGTTGCAACATGCAAAATATTTTATATTTTATTTTTATATATAAACAGGCCGTACAACGTTATGTGTGCCTTAACCCCTTTACATGGAATTTGACAAAATTAGTTCCAACCATATTATGACTTATTAAAGGGATTTTATTAACATTCTGTATATGGACAAAACAACCTGCCACTGTTAAAAATTTACAGTGCCCTGTACCACTAAACAGTAAAATGGAAAATCTCACAGAATGCGTATTTGACAGAAATTTGGAAATACAGCAAAAAAATAACTGTAATTTTTATGTCCAAGTTTCCAGGCCTATGGGACTTGAATTTGGAATATTCACAATTACTATGCACTCTTAGGGGTTTCAATCATACGGTGGTTAAGCACTAAAATTTACAGGAAAAATTACTCTATATCTGCAAGAAAACTCCTAGCAGCATTCTTCCAACCACAATCCTCCAATACATCTGTTTATCAGCAACAAACTGTAAAGTTTACAGTTAATGTACCGCAAAATTTGGTTGACATTTGTGGATAGGCCCTACTAAGTTTAGATTTCGTCAGTACTTTTATTGATTCCCTATACCATTCAAGATGTATGTGTGTTGTTTTAATGTGTTTTGATTGAATCATTTTTACAGTATACTGTAATTTTTTTTCATTATTTAATTGGCAGAATTGCTACGCAGTTTAAAATACTGCAAAAATTGACATTATTTTTTACATGTGGCAAATTGTCTCAACTATACAGCTTCAGCACGTTGTACGTATCGTCAACTTGGACTCCGACCAGGTCAAGATGGCGATTTAAACAATAACGAGAAATCTTGAGGTGATAGCAAGGAGTGCCGGGCGCCAAGACGTAACCATTGTCTTATAGATGCTAAGACTGTGTTGATTTTTACTACGAGTAAAAATATCTTTGCCTTTATCAGGATTCAGCTAAACCAACAACGCTATCTTGGCTATTGACACCAATATTTATCTTGTGTACATTTAAAATGTGAACCACTCCCTGGTATGCCGATCCTCTTCTGTCATGCAATGGCAAAAAACTCCTTGTTACAAGCCTTTATCTTGAAACCTGTTTTCGGAATAAAAAACAAATATCCAAAATATCTTAGTATTAATTTCATATCTTTTATTTCATTTTGGATTGATGGTGGTGTGGTTATGATGATAATATGATGCTAATGAACGTGTTGATTTTGGGAATGTCTCCTGTTCGACCGTCGGACATTTTATTTTCACGCCCAAAACCTTACACATTTGGCGCATCTTACAATTGACCTCAACAAACCTTTAATGTGACCATTGACCCTTCAGATTAGCCATGTGTGCGTCAATGACCCCAGATTTTGGTTTTAAATGGACTTCAAATTTTTAGTAAAACAAAAACTTTCCACTTTACTTTAACATTCCATCGCAGGCAGGAGCAGTAGATATAGACTGCCTTACCAGTTAATGTATCACATGATATTCATTATGCGATACAAAAACTATGTAGTGCCAACATCCTGGGGGTCACTGTATTCAATGGTGAATATGATGCGTGAACAAAGAACACGCGTAAACAGGGTCTGTTTTTCCAACAGGCATTGTACGCGCGTTACCTTGATAGGGTGTAATCAACGTCCCCAAATATGGAAAAAAAGGTATAATTTTCTAATCCTGATATTTGGATGTACGTGTTTTAGGTATGTAATACTCACATTAAGCAGAAATTCAAAATCATCAACAGTACTGTAGATCGGAAGTAAAGCAGAGCAAAATAATTAAATGTATATTAACGACACCCGATGTATTGCTTGTTTAGGGTAACAAAACAAACCAAAATCCTTGTTTATGGTATCTTTTTAGTCCCCGGGGGAAATACTTGTTCAGAGTGTGCATTTGTAAGTCCACGTAATGCAACGGTCATTCCCCTTTGAATCCAATTCCCCCAGCCAACTTATTTATGAAAGTCTTATGACGTCAATGAAACACGTAATGTTTACCAGCCTATATAATCGAATAGTGAGAGCTCAAAATGACCTACAATGATAAATGCACAGATATACTGAAATACACAAGATGCACGAATCCCTTTTTTGAGTGAAAACATCTATTTAGTGGAGCGGTTTGTACTGCAAAAGTGTCGACAACCCCTCCCCTCGGAACAACAAAACACAACCACTTCTATTCGAAAGATAGTAATAAATAATTTAACAAAATGATGGTTGTGGTCAAAAACTTTGGTGGCAGGGGTGTTTTTTGGGTCAAAAAAATCACGTTTTTGAGCTAAAAACTTAAGAATATCAAGATTTATTAATTTCTTAGCAAAACAAATTTTAATCATCATGTAATACTATCAATCTCTGACATTTATATTATAGATTGAATACAATATATAAAGGGTCTAGAATTTTAGCCCCCAAATCACCTTTTTTCCTAAAAAAGCATCCTTTTTATCACATGTCACCACAACGAGTCTTACCTGAACCCTTTATGCAATGTATAAAACCTATATCAATAACAAAAAGGATACCATAAAAATAAGATTGTAATATTTTTACCTTAAAAAAAAAAAAAAAAAAAAATTTGCTTAACTTGCAGCCCATATTTCATTTTTCGGCATAGAAATCACCCCTGCCACCAAATATTTCAACCACAACCATCATTTTCTTAAATCTTATATATTTATCCTTCAAATAAAGGTGGTTGTGTTTTATTGTACGGTGGGGAGGGGTAACTCGAAAACTAGAGCACTTTTCAAGGCTCGGCCGCTCCGTTAATTGATATGTTAAAACAATGCATGTTCTTACCAATGGTGATGGGAATACTCTTCGCATGTTATGTCTCATGGTATGCTCTTGGTGGGCTGTTTTGAGTAGAGATATCTGGTCCTGGTTTAGGCACTGGATACATAACATGCATTCCTTTTTTTATAAAATTATTAAATGTATATACATTCAATGTTAGATAGATTTGTAATAACATATTATTCATGGGAGTTTAACACATCCCATAATGCATTGTACTGCATTTAAATGTGCGTGTTCCGATCGTCTTTGGGACCCCCTGATTTACTCGGAAGTAGTATCGATTTTGATAGCATAGCACATATTAGCGCAGTATTGAATAGGGCTTTGCAACATGCATTATTGCGTCTACCATCAAAACCGCAAGTTTGTTTCCCACGGTACTTGATGTGGTGTATGTGCAAGTGCCAGGTTCTCATATCGAAGCTTAGGCCAAAAAAAAAAAATTGTTTGATTGTCCATAGATGACTTTTTTTAGTTGGGTCGGTCGGTCGGAAAAACTTTTTTTTTTTTAATATCAATAGCAAACTGTATTGAAACAGGTTTGTTTGTATTAATAAGTTAATCAAACACTAAAAATCAAGTTGATTCTTACTCAAAAATGCATCTTTGTACATTATGAAACCCAACTAACATGCTAAGAAACTGTTTAAACATCATTTTTTTTTTACATTTTTGAAAGTTAAAATTGAAAAAAAAAAAAACTTTTTAGGAATTTTCCAAAATTAGGGTCGGTATTCTTTTGCACAGTAAAAGGAAAAAAAAAAACCTTTTTCCTGATTTCCAAAATTAGGGTCGGTCGGACGAGGACAATCAAACAATTTTTTTGGGGGGCCTTATCGAGTAGAGAACACAATGTACATAAATCGGAACAAGCACCTTTGAACTAGCCTATTTTGTACAATACTTAAAAATAATAATACATGTTCCGTACGGTATACGTCCTTTATTATTATTATTATTATTATTATTATTATGGGTAGATGTTTTAGTTGTCGTAGTGATTACCTTGTTTTCACAGTTACCGATATCTTTGCTGCATTTATCCATGACGCATAATCTTGAACTGACTACTATGTCACTATCCCGTATACCACTCCATTTTGACATTGATCTATGCGGAAAAAATAAAGTCAGGCCAAGCATTTTTTGTCTGTTAATTTTTTGTTTTTTCTTTGTTTTTTTTCTTTTTTGTTTGTTTGTTCACTTGCTTGCTTTCGAAGGCTTGCGTAAATATTCTTTCTTCAAATTCTCTTTTCTCCTTTTAAGCTATAATTTGTCTTCGTCTTTCAAAATGTAATTCCTATTTCAAAATAATTTTGTCATATTAGTTATATATGACTAAAACTAAACTAAATAAGAATTAAAATAAACAACATTTGTTAGCCAATACCTTATAGTTTCATACCGGATGTGGGAGTCTAATGTTTTATTGTAGTGGATTAGTGGATGAACGGACACTACAAAAACATTGACTGTCCATTATGACACGCTACTGAAAACAATGAACAACAAATCCTGTTGTCTATTCTATTAATAATTAACCCTGCTAATTAGCTGATAAAGTTTTAAAGTAAATATTTACCTAAACCAGACAAAGCAGACGTTTATCGCAAGCCATCAAGGCTATAACCTATTGCCGCAAGCCATCAAGGCTATAACCTATTGCCGCAAGCCATCAAGGCTATAACCTATTGCCGCAACGCGTTGCGAGAAAGCAGCAACGCGTTGCAGAACTTTCGCAAAACGCGTTGTCGGCCAATTAGAATTATGAATTTCTGTGACCTTATTTTCAAAAGCAGACCACAACCAGTTGCAAAGTATCTAGCAACGCGTTGTGGAAACTCGCAACGCGTTGCAAGCCTTAACGCGTTGCGAGCTTCACATCGCGTTGCGAAGGTCCACAAGCCATAAGGGTCATAACGTATTGCCGCAACGCGTTGTGAGAAAGTCACAACGCGTTGCGACACTTCGGCAACGCGTTGCGGAGTCGGCCAATCTAAATCATGAATTTCTGTGGCGTATTTCAAAAATATAAATCTCACAACGCGTTGCGACCTTCACGACGCGTTGCAAACATTCACAACGCGTTGCGACAATGCGTTTTGGCATGGCCTTCACAACGCGATGTGAAGTTCACAACACGTTGTGAAGCTTGCAACGCGTTGTGAAGACTTGCAACGCGTTGTGAGTTTCGACAACGCGTTGCCAGATACTTTGTCGATCTATTAGTTAAAATACTTCACAAAAAGTCATGATTTTGATAGGCCGACACCGCAACGCGTTAAGACCCGTATGGCCTATGGACCCTCGCAATGCGTTGTGAAGCTTGCAACGCGTTGTTAAGCTCGAAAACGCGTTGTCAAGTTTTGCAACGCGTTGTGAGTTTCAACAACGCGTTGCTAGATACTTTGCAACGCGTTGTGGATCTGTTTTTTTAATTACGTCACAGAAATTCATCATTCTAATTGGCCGACACCGCAACGCGAAATTTCGGTAACGCGTTGCGGCAATACGTTATGGCCTTTATGGCTTGCGATAGTATCGACGTTAGCACATTGGTGGACCAACACAAATATGGGAATAAGATTCCATGAGCCGATCAATAACTTTGCCCCACTTTTGGCCCGAGAAATGTTTCTTTTAAAAAACATGTTATTCACTCTTTGCAGGTCCGCTATTTACAGGTAGAGCCTCGTTCTGGTAGTAGAATTAATGATAGGGGTGTTACATAACAATGCATTAACTTCTTGAACCGTCATTGATTTTGTTGGATAGAATCGAACCTTATCGATCTGTTGTGTAATACTCTATATCATATTGAGGTAATTTCAAGGCGAGCGAGTGGGTCAATGTAGTAGGCCTACACATATGTATGTATACTATTCAAACAGCTAGACCGATTTAACTCAAAATTTGTAATCACAAGAAGAAAATATGATATGAAAAATCGCACCACGATCGGGTGACCAGCTCCTTTAAACCCAGAGAAAAAACACGCAATAAGCCTACCTTCTGGGTAAATCAGCGTGAGACATTTTCCTATCCAGTCCTGCGACTCGGTACGCATTATAGAGAATAGAATCATACATAGGTTGAAATATTTTTGCATTCGGACTCTGAATTGAAGAAAGGTGCGGTGACATGTTAACCTGTGTGAAGGTAAAATGAGGAACTTCAAATGATACGAATGCTGAAAATAGCTTAGTGTAAATAGCTTAAATACTCCCATGCATCAAACTTATTATGTTATGCTGACAAAAAAAACCTTACATTTGAAGTAACTCCGGGAAGTAACCTTGCATTTGAATTTGCTCTGTCCTTCTGTCAGTCTTGCTCAATAAAGAGGTTTACCTTTTCGTGCGTGAATGTAATGCTTGTATGGGTGACGTCAATTGAACGTCTTTCAAACGGTCTGTCATGTACACATACAGGTAATTGACGTCACACTTTCAGGCGCCGCGTTTACGCACGAAGATAAACCTCCCTACTCTTCTCACATTACAGTTCATAGGCGGGAGGTGTATTAACAGAAGGACGTAACTCACTTTTTGGTGATTTTGAGGTTTTGATACCAAAAAAATCGGTAACACCTACAGATTCTGAAAACCATGAAGCCTTAACTCAAGTCTACTTCCAATTGCCTACAAAGCAAAATAACACTTCACCACATCTCAATGGTGCACACTTTGTTTACTAACAGAAAGCCTTAACTCTGAGTTACGACCTTCTGATGGTAACTGTATTTGGCCAAACAATGAGTTGAGGCTTCATAGCTTACACAATTGCCAGAATTGCAACAGTTTTTTTAGCTCCCTATCCCACTTATATTGATGATTTCTTTTAAAACATTCCAAAGGGATGACATGCTTAAACATCTGATTGAAATAATGTGCCAATCATAGGCATGATTGAAGATGTAACTCTCAGATTACCATTTTCAGTTACCATCAGAAGGACGTAACTCAGCACTTGATTCTTATATTAAAGAATTTCTTTAATTCTGCTGTTCATAATTAAAAATTGTTCTTTGTTTACTAAAGTTTATATAATGTTTGCTTACAGTACCATATATGAGCTTTATGAGATGTTTATATTTTGAGTAATGAATAGATTTGCTTAGTAGAAAATATTAAACATCACATTTCTCAAAAGCAGTATTTTTGAGTTAAGGCTTTCTGATTGTCAACCCTCGATTTGTACGTGCAACGTAGAAACATTTTTGATTTGACAAAGACTGAATGGTACACTGTGCATACAATTTCACATCCCAGAAATTATTTCTAATGACGTTTATCAGTGATTTATGGTGGGTTTATACTTCATTGTTGGCCGAAATTGACCGATACTAGCCTTTCGCACGTTTATTTTTTATTTATTAGCACTCTTGCATCCAGAAAAAAATGAATACGCATACATAAAATGTGACCATCTGTCACCACCAGGACCAATTAGTGTCGGCTTCCAAAACCAGACGAAACCGGACATATACATAGCACTGGCTATAAGTAATCACTTTACTTAGAGTAGAAGAAAAATCCAACAAATGCTCAGTACGGACATTACAAAACAATCAAGTAAGATAGCACAAACGCGCATAACTATACACTATGAGTTACAATAAGCTAATCTACCAAGGACACAGTTCAGTGGGTTGTAAATAATAATAACAATGTGTATTTTTAACGCGCGACATATCCACTTAAACGTGCTCAAGGCGCTCAGCACATCAGAGAAACCATAATACCAGAACAGATTTATGCGAAAAAGCTCGATTTAGAAGCAGGAGGAAACCGGAGAACCCGGAGTAAACCTGCGGGAACGAGTATGGATCGAGAAACCAAATTCACATAAAGCCACCGAGAACGAGCCCCTGCAGGGGATTGAACCCGAGACCTCATTGGTGAAAGGCGAGGGAAGATACGCTATGCCAACCCGTATTGTACAAACATGACCTTGTGTGATCTGTGTATCATATATCCTACCAAAAAAACCAGGGGTGTCTTCTGTGAATACGTTGGTCAATGAAAGCTACTGAACCGTGCCAAGGGAAATGAAAATATATGCGGTTGAGCGCCCTCGTCGAATTAGCATATATTTGATTTCTTCACGTTACGTCATGAATGAAGCGGGGGCGAGGCGTGTGGGTATGATAGTTCACTTCACGTTGGTTCGCACCACCAC